>OX155903.1:28179968-28366391 GCA_944588485.1 Phosphuga atrata | reverse complement strand
CCTACCGCTGACATGATGGAAAAAATCTACACCGACCTATTTCCAATCCATCCAACAGGGACTTGGAAAAAAACCGGCATGTAGGGAAGTACTGAAATTCACTACAGAGGAACTAATAGTGGCCAGCAATCGGCTTAAAAAAGAGCAGAGCACCAGGCCCGGATATGATCCCATCGTAAATCATCAAAACCTCATGCAGCGCTGTACCCCAATACGTTCTAAATATTATAAATATAAAGTTAAGGGAGGGTGTCTTTCACAGAACTGGAAAAGAGCTAGACTAATTCTGCTACGAAAAGGCAACAAGCCGCTTAACGAAACAACGTCCTACAGGCTCCTCTGTCTACTGGACACTGCAGGCAAATTATGGGAACAACTGCTGCTAATAAGGATAAAGAAGAAAGAACTGAAAAACCAGTATGGTTTTAGGGTGATCCACTAGCCGTTAAGGTAAAGTGACCACATTTTCATTGAGACAAATGGGATGAAATGAGAATTATAATTTTGTTATGAAAGCAGACCAATAATTCAAAAATATATATCTTATCTACTCACCCACCAAAATGAACACTCTAATACTGCTGAGCAACCTGCGGCCCGAGCGCCGCATACAGTGCCTTCCCTCCGTGCGGCTTCCCTGCGGCTTCCCTCCGCTATGAAAACTACTCTACTGCCTCAAATTTTAATAAACGGGACCAATATATCCGCCTTACTTGTGTAGCCCCCTGTACTGGAACAAATAATGGAAATTTATTTATAGTTCGAGGTACTTACGTATTAACGTAACCACCGCTACATTTTTAAATGCCGTCAATCTACACCTAAAATTTTTATGATAAACCATAAAATAAAACATTTTATTTAAAATTAGGACATTTTTAAAACTCAAAATACTTTATTTTTTATCCCCGGTTAGATTAAAAACGGACAGATAAATCAAGACAACATTGGAGCGGCAGCGCGAACTCTCGATCCAATATATAGCGGTGGTGGCGTTAATACGTAAGTACCTAGTTCCATTTTAGTTATAGTTGCTCATGCCTGCTCTAATATAATACATTATATAATATATTAGAGCAGGGATGAGCAAGCTTTTTTGGAACTTTAACTAAATTACCAATATTTGTTCGAGTATAGGGGCTATAATCATATTATTATTGTATGTGAAGGATGCCATTATTATAATCGTGTGTAAAAGTAACAATCCGTGCGTAAATTATGAAACGATTTCCGTTTGTTATTACTATGGCAACTACTTGCGTCACTAAACAAAAAACATAGACTTAGTGAAAATAAATTTTCTGACGTGCACTCATTGCGATTACAAAAAAGTCGCACCGCATGCATAAAAGCCCTTCTTTACGCACTTGTATCATAAACTACTATTATTGTATACATTCATATACTTGTCTATAAATATACAAAAATGTATTTATTAATATTTATTGGTAACTATAAAAATATTTGTAAAAAACAATAATTTGAAAATTATTTATAATAAATTATTTATAAAATAAATTTGAAAAAAATATGATTTTCTTTCACGGTCAAGTTTTTGATCCGAGAGAATACCCAGATCATTTATTAAAATGTCTTGAAACTTCTCACATGAATTGGTCAAATTATTTTTTACTCTTAATATAGATTTTAAAGTTTAATGTTCAACTGCGTTTTTTCAATTGTCCATATTTTATTGATACTAGAAAAAACACTTTTTTGTTGCATTTGTTCCTGGAAGGAGCGCGTATTCTACCATTTTCAAAATATTTTGATAAGCTTAATAAGGTCGGAGCCCTTCCTGAATATATAAATACATTCAACCTTTCCGGAGCTCTATAACAGACACCTGCCAGTTTATACCTTCGTGGCACTCAACACAAACCAGAACAGACAACAAAAACCAGAAATAACATTGTTTTTTAAGTTTATGCCATCTTAAGTACTTATGATATCTTAAGTAGCTAGCCATCTGTTCACGCGTTTCGAGATTTATCTCTCATCAGTAGGTACAGCTTTGCTTTTATGAACAACAATTTGTAAACCATTCACTTGTTACATTGAATTGAAAAATTCACTTTGTTTTTTACCACACTTATATTATGTAAAAATGTTATATAACTTATTATTCACAGTTATATAAATTTCTACACATATCATGACTCGAGTTTGGACGTTTGACGGTCAATGACCGTCAAACGTCGAAACTCGAGTCGTGATATGTGTAGACATTTATATAACTGTGAATAATAAGTTATATAACATTTTTACATAATATAAGTGTGGTAAAAAACAAAGTGAATTTTTCAATTCAATGTAAGTATGGATTACCACGTAGTAACTGTCGCAACCATCCTATTCATTCACTTGTTGTTCATAAAAGCTAAGCTGTACTGATGAGAGGCAAATTAAACCATTAGACAACCGGATTTTCTGAAAGAACTATGAATTTTTTATAATAACTGCTTGGAATATCTTGAAGAATGGACAATTCTATTGGAGGATATTACAAAATTTTATTGGGTGACACTAAAAAAATGAGATTTTATGGGAATATGTGAAAAACTCTTATTATATAAATTACAGTACATTTAAAATAAGAAATGAAGATATTTTCTTATCCGAAGATATTTTCTTATAGAATAAAAGGACATTTTTAAAAATCGGCGGGACACTTTACGTTAAGGGCGATCTACAATCGATGCGCTCAAAAAAGTTGTGGCAATCGCAGATGCCGCCAGGAAGGGTACCTGGAGAACCAGAAAGATATGCACATTGTAGCGGGGATTGTTATATCTCAGGGGGAGATAGTCGGGTTATGGCCCAGTAAAGCCAAACAAATGGGTTTAACAACTATATTCAAACAATATGTACAATAAAATAACTTCTGTAAACTTCGGATGATTCTAGACTAAGGTCCGCAAGGGAGCGCATAGGTAGAGATCGGTCAAACGTCCAGGTAGTAGTCCACAAGGGAGCTGACTGGTCAGAGCGGATTGACTGAAAATGATTGCCGATTAAGCATGCATGTTGAATAAGTGTCCCCGCCAGGGGTGGGGGGGACGGCTGTTGTAGGAAATGCAATTTCCTTTTCAGCCAGGGAGGTGGATAGATTTTTTTATGGGTGGGAATCAGCGGATAGCAGCAGTCGGGCGGTAAGTCAGTCAACATCACCTGGGCGGCGCGAGAAAACGTCAGAAGGAGGGGGGCAGTGTTGGTCGGTTCTTTTCGTCTAGGGTCTTGGTGTGTTCTAGTGTTTTGGGGTTATTTAAAGATATCAGGGACTGTGTCTAGAATTAGTTCTAGGTTTGGAGAAAGGTCATCTTTCAGTCGGGACAGAAGCACTAGATAGGGGATGGGGAGTTTGTTTTTGGGCTTTCTTCTGTGTATTTCAACAGGAGGGGACTTAAAGATGTCGAAAATTGGGGGTTCCTGGGAGATGATGCGGCAGGCGAGTTTTTCCTGGAGGGTGTGGAGTCGAGTATGGTATAGTTCGAATTTTACTAGTTCTTCGAGTAGTATAGTTGGGAACTTGTAGTTTAGACGGTATATCCGTCGAAGGCAGTTTCTTTCAAAACTGAGGAGGGGTTCAATATGATTTTTGTTGCAGAGCGTAAGGGCTGTCATTTGATAGTCGAGGACTGGGCGAACAAAGGTTTTGTACGTGTAGAGTAGGGTGTTTGATGAACAACCCCCTACTCGGGTGCGGAGGCAGAAGAGAAGGTTTAGCCTGGACCTCATTTTGTGGAGACAGTGTCTGATGTTGGGTACTGGGCTTAGGGACTGGGTGAAGATCGTGCCAAGGTACGTTATTGATGGTTGGGGTATCAGGGGTTGGCCGTAGAGGTTTATTGAATATTGCTTTTCGGCAATACGTTTGGAGAGGTTTTTGTGACGGAAATGGATCAGTTGGGATTTTTGTGGATTAATCTGGATGCGCCAGAGGTTCATCCAGATTTCGATTTTGGCAATGAATTTGTTTAGGACGGTTGCCGAGATTGAGGGGTTTCGGTGGCAGGACCAGATGACGGTGTCATCTGCGAATTGTTGGATGTGGCAGCGAGAATTGGTCGGTAAAGGAATGTCGTGACAGAATAGGTTGAATAGCAGGGGGGACAGAGAGGAGCCTTGTGGGACGTCCGCTACGGGCGTAAAGGGGAGAGACAGGGAATTGGACACTTTGACGCAGCACGAGCGGTTGGAGAGAAAGCTCTTTACTAGACGGACTAGTGATAGTGGGACCTGTAATTTGTGGAGTTTAGCTATCAGGCCGTCGTGCCACACAGTGTCGAAGGCCCGGTGGATATCAAGGAAGAGGGCTATGGCGGAGTCTCCGGAGTTTAGTGTGATAGAGAGGATGGACGTGAGGTTGAGAATGGAATGTTGGGTAGACCGTTGATTCATAAACCCACTTTGATGGTCGGGTATGACGTGGTGGTTTTCGCAGAAGGAGCGGAGACGTTGGGAGATGATTTTTTCGAAAGTTTTACCAATCGTGCTGAGGAGGGAGATTGGGCGATAGGAGTCAACGAGTTTCGGATTTTTTTGGGGTTTAGGGATCATTATTGTGTGAGCGGATTTCCAAGGCCGCGGGAAGGTGCCGGACGAGAGGCAGGCGTTGAATATACCGGCTAGGTATTCAATTGCTGGGTCTGGAAGGTGTTTGAGGACAGTCCATGGAATACGGTCGGGTCCGGCTGCAGAGCCGTTTCGAGTGGTGGAGATGACATTACGAACCTCTTCGGTGGTAATGGGCTGGACTAGGGGTTCATTTTCGATTTGGGTAGACGGGGGGAACTCTGAATACGGAGTTAAAGGTAGGCGGCTAATCTCGATTGTGGTTTTCCTGAAGAATGGTTCGGTAAAGTGTGGGGAGTTTGATTGGACTGGGCTTTTTCTGGGGCATTAGTGAGGATTAGATCATTTACCGAGAGTGGGTGGTTGGGCCGGCGAGACTGGCCGGTAAGAATGTTTAGGGACTTCCAAAACTTACTGCCATCCTTGGGATCGAGTTTAGATGTAGCATCTATCCACGATTTTTCGCGGAAGGCACGCAGTTTTAGTTTGATGAGGGCATTTAGACGGTTCCACGATGATTTAATCAGAGGATCGTGGGTATTTTTGTAAATCCTATACAATTTACGTTTTTGTTGGATTAGCGAGACAATTTCGGGGGGGACAGAGGGACGCACCGTTGATATGGTGCGTGTTGGTACACAAGCGTGTATTTCTAATTGGAGTCTACTGGTAAATCTTTCGATGGCGGATTCTAGCTTGAAGGTGGTGTTTATGGTCGGGGGGTTGGCAAAGGCGACTGTAAGATTTGTTTCGAATGCTTGCCAGTCGGCATTTTTCCATGACAGACGAGTTATTGTAGATGGTGGAGGAGTTGGTGGAGGTACGAATAGCATCTCTGCTATCAATGGGAGATGGTCGCTTGTGACCGAGGGGCCGATGAAGGCTGTGGGGGACAGTAGGTCGGCTGCGTTGTCGGATATTAAGATGTGGTCAATAATAGAATTGCCTTGAGGACCAAAAAAGGTGTAGTCCGTACAGTCAAGGCGGAAGAGGGAATGTGTGTCTAGGATCGAGACGAGTTGACGGCCTTTGCTGTTGGATATTGTGTCTCCGAATACTTGATTGCGGGCGTTCAGGTCGCCCAAAATTATGCAGTTGGGGAGCGAGTTGAAGTAGTCGAACAGGTCGACTGAAATGTCAGATTTTGGGGAGAAGTATACGGAGAAGATGTTAATAGTGGACTGTTGGTAGCTTATGGTTATGCCAACGGCTTCAAGGTCTTGGAGATGTGGGGGGAGCGTCACAGGGCGGGCTGGGATTGAGTTGTGATGGGCGATGGCTACGCCACCACCTTGTGTTGGTCTGTCCTTGCGAACAATTGTGTAGTTTCTCAGGCTGGCTTTGGTTTTGGGAGTGAAATATGTTTCTTGTAACGCTAGTATGAGGACATTTTCGGAGACAACTAAATGCTCGATCAGGTCTTTTTTGTGTTTCCAGCCGAGGCTGTTTAAACTTGCTAGGAAAGCCATCCTAACTTAATACGAAATGCTGTGGGTTGACTTTTCAGAGGGGGGACAGCGGAGGATTTGGCTCCGAAACTGTAGATTCACGGGGCGCGAGCGGTATAAAGGAACAGTGAACCGTGTTCCTGAATATCGTGGACTTAAGTTTAAGTCCGAAGATATTCCTGGCCAGGGGGGTCACCGTTTCCAATATCTCGTCGCACTTGTCGGGGAGGATATTGAG
This sequence comes from Phosphuga atrata, assembly GCA_944588485.1. Taxonomy (NCBI): domain Eukaryota; kingdom Metazoa; phylum Arthropoda; class Insecta; order Coleoptera; family Silphidae; genus Phosphuga; species Phosphuga atrata. The sequence goes on along the minus strand of OX155903.1, from coordinate 28,360,130 downwards.
AAGAGCTGTTGTGAAGAACCTGATTAGGTCTTCAACAACAATGGTGTTGGAGGGATTCTCGGACTGTTCCGGGGGATTGGGGACAGTGCAGCGGAGCGGGGCTGTCATCTCTGACGAAAGTGGGGCGGCTGGGCGGTTGGGGCATAGTGGGGAGCTTGAGTGGTGGTCGGCGCTGCAGTTGGCGCAGCGGATTTGGGTGGGGTTGGGGCACTGGCTGGTGGGGTGGGGACCGGCGCAGAGAGCACAGGTCAGGGTCTCTGTGCAGGGTTGTTTTGAGTCATGGAATTTCAGGCATCTACGGCACTGAAGAGGTTGAGGAGGGGAGGGGTTTGATAGCTCAACATAGTGGCGATGGCCGTAAATGACTAGCCCGAACTTAATCAGGTGGTCCAATGTTGTCGAGTCGTGAGTAATTACTCGGACGAGTAATGTTAGCTTGTTGGTGGCTCGGGCCGTGATTCGCCAGGCTTTATCAACCTGGAGATTGAGATTTTTGATGTGGTCCAGGACCTCGCTGTCGGTGATGTCTAGGGCGACACCGCGGACAACGCAGGACATGGACGGACCGGATGTTCTTGGGCGGGGGGAGGCGGGGGCTGGCTGTGGGCCAAGAGAAATGGGGACAGGTTCCCCGATGAAGTGCCTAATTTTTTTTAATTTTTCGGGCATGTCCGGGTCAGTTGATTTGAATAATGCAGTGTCTTTGCGAATTGACACGGTTTCGTATTGGAACCCGTGGATCTGTTTGGTGATGTTAAAAAGGTTTTTGTATGTTTGGTACTGTTCGGGGAGTTGGTGGACGGTGGCGGTGTAAATAAATTTGTGTTTGTCATTTTTAGTTTGTAAGTTAGCCGATTAAGGGTATGTCGTCGGGCTTTATAGTAGTTCTTCTTGAGTAGGGGGGTGCGCTGAGGGTGGACTGGGTGGGGGTGCGGTCGATCGGAGGTCCTCGTGCGGCTGGTTTTCGTGGAGGGGACGTGTAGACAGGGTAGCGACGGTGGCGCTGCCCAAGCGGGCGCGCTGTTATGTTACAGTCTCCCCCTCAAACCACAAGTCGACCCGACGCCTGAGTTTTGTTTTTATTGGGTCGTTTTCCGGGGTCTTCCTCGTTTCCTTAGAGGGGTAACCGGAGTGACTTTCTCTTTGTCGGGATCTTCCTGGCATGGGCTCAGGGCTGATGTGTGGTAAACGGTTGTGAAACGGTGGTCGATGTCCAATATGAATGTTATTTGCTGCATCATACTGCTGATAAATTGGGTGCCGTTATCGCTTATCAATCTTCGGGGTAGTCCGACGCGTAGGAAAACTTGGAAAACTTGACCTGAACTAACGGGAACATTTCCGTCCATTTGGACGCGTAGTCTTCCACAATGAAGCTCCATTTTTCATCTTTTGGCCCTGGGGGTAAGGGGCCGAACAAATCTATGGACAGCACTTCGAATCGTCGTTGTGCCGCTGGTGTTTGGAGTAGTCCTGCAGGTTTTTGTTTGGACGCTTTGTATCGTTGGCAATCGGGGCAGTTGCGTATGTACTTTGTGATTGTGGTTCGCATTCCAGGCCAATAGTATTTGTGTCGTATTTTCCGTAGGGTGTGCTCCACTCCATAATGTCCTGCTGTGGGAGCGTCGTGGTATTCGTTCAGAATTTCCTGTTGTTGTTGTTTCGGAACGACCAGTAAATCGTCGTCCTGGGTGTAATGGTATAGTACTCCTTGATTGAGTAAGTAACCTCTGGATGTCCAAGGGGTGGATTCTTCTGGCGTTCCTTTTTCTAGGAGATCAATTATTTTCTTCACCTTCGGGTCTCCTAGTTGGCCTGCTCGGATCTCGGCAGAGGTTTGTGCTGGGAGGTCGACTGTAATTGTTCCTAACGGATAGTCTTCCATGTCCTCCACTCGTTGGGACGGTCGTGGTAGTGTGTCCGCGACCACGTTTGATTTCCCTGGTGCGTATTTAATAGTTATGTTGAATGGTTGGAGCTGCAGTGCCCATCGGGCGAGGCGTCCACTAGGGGATTTCAACGTCATTAACCATTTTAACGGTTGGTGGTCAGTAATGATGACCGTGGGAGCATCTTCTAAATATGTTCACTTTTCGGGCTCCTCTAGTTGGGCGTCAGTTGTAGCGGGGATTGTTATATCTCAGGGGGAGATATAACAATCTATATTCAAACTATATGTACAATAAAACAACTTCTGTAAACTTCGGATGATTCTAGACTAAGGTCCGCAAGGGAGCGCATAGGTAGAGATCGATCAAACGTCCAGGTAGTCGTCCACAAAGGAACTGACTGGCCAGAGCGGATTGACTGAAGTGTCGATTAAGGGTATGTAGTCGGGTTTTATAGTAGTTCTTCTTGAGTACGGGGGTGCGCTGAGGGTGGACTGGGTGGGGGTGCGGTCGATCGGAGGTCCTCGTGCGGGTGGTTTCCGTGGAGGGGACGTGTAGACAGAGTAGCGACGGTGGCGCAGCCCAAGCGGGCGCGCTGTTATGTTACAACATTAATTACTCTCGATGTGCGCAATGCGTTTAATTCGGCCTGCTGGCAGGGCATTATGAACGAAGTCGCGCGGCGTAACTTCCCACCGTACCTGTTATCTATGATAGATTATATCCCAAACGGGAAATTGTCTTCGTTTCAAATGACTACTGCACCATTAAGACAGTACATAGCGGTGTTCCACAGGGCTCTGAAATTAAGGGAAGGAGACGTAACTTAGGCGTAGGATGAGGGAGGGCCCACTTGAAGCTTGTGTTAAAAGATACCGAGTGCAGCCGGGCGGAGGTGGTTTTGTGGGTATGCTGGCCACTTGGACAGAGAGCCCCACACAACACAGAGATGTGTGTGCAATCATGCATTTCCCCTCCCACATGGGAAAAAAGGTATAACACCGGATACCAGCCCTGATGTTCCGAAGATCGGAAAACGCGTCCTCATTTCGGATAGGTATGATTTTAACAGTTTGTTGTACGGTTCAGGCAGGATGGATTTGAATTTGTGCAGTAGGCCTTCATGCCATACCCGATAAAACGTTTGTGCAACATCTAGGAACACAGTAGAGCAAACGTTTTAATCTTCTAGCGATTTTTCGATGGCGTTGGTAATTCTGTGAACTTGTGGTTGTTTCGAAATCCAAACTGATGGGCAGGTATTGATGAGGTAGTGATGGGCTCATATTTGTCTATAACTAGCTTGAGACATTTCATGATTAGCTTCTCAAAGAGTTTGGACATGATCGGCAGTAATGCCGTTGGCCGATTCGACTCCACATCATTGGGTTGTCGAAGTGCAATGAAGTGTTTTCGAGACAAACAAAACGTCAGGCGGCACAATTCTCCGACACTTCACGGAAAATGAGTTCAACGGGATTCAAATAAGTGTTCTAAAAAACACTTCCTTGATAGTTTGACGACAGCTCGTTGACGCATTACCGACTTTTCGTTCAGACGCTGACGAAATTTCAATTGATTTCAGTTTGAAACAAAAGATAAATTTAAACGAGTTTAACTCACTATGACTAGACCGACTTGTTTCCATCTGCTCTAAGATGCGTATCCATTATTTATTTTAATTAAATTTTACTTTCTTTGAGGCGCTATTTAAATTTGAGATGCAATTTGGAGCCCTTACGTATTTATAAATGTAGATCTCTCAGTTGCAGGTTAATTTATTTTTAGCTTTATAATGTTTTAAAATACATTTACCTCATCGCTGTGTTCTACAACTATTACATCTACTTTTTTCTCATTTAATAATTATTGAATTAGCTTAAAATAAAAGTAAGTGAAGGTTGGACAATAAGTTTAATATTTTAATAAATCTATGTGTAAGTTGTAGATTCCAATGAAAATCGAAATATTTTCAACTTTTTTAGGATGGATTCTGTCGACAACAGTGCCCGTGGTTCATATTACCGTTTTGTGGTACTTCTGGTCACGTTACCATTTTCCCGTGAACAGAGCCACTTGCACTTGCGAATGTTGGGATAACGTTTTTAAAGGTAAATTATCTAATTAATGTAGCTAAAACCTCTAAACAAAGCTTCAATAATTTTTTTAAATTTTTCAGGCCCTTACGAATTCGGGGTCGGCACATACAAAAACTTCTACTTCAACGCCACCAAAAACACCCTCAAAATTTGGCTTTTAATTTGCACCGGTCTAATACTCCTATACGAGATTTCCAAGCATCTAACACAACTCCTCCTCCGCGGAAAACTCCGCTTTTCCATGCTCCTCCTTTTCCTCCTCTCAATCTACCCTCACTACTACTCTTGGTGGACTTACATAAACTACATGAACGATGGATTTTACAATCAATGGAACCATCAACTATTCTTCTCCCTCACCGAAATTGTCTCCACAAGTATTGTGGTTTACTTATCGAACATACATCATGAAATCACCCAAAAGAAGTTGCTGATCATCATTGGAATAAGTTGTATACATTTAATCGCCGGTGGAATCGATCAGTTTGTTTATAACATTGTTTTCATGCAAGGAGCTTCACATCAAGTAAAAATCTAGTTATCTGTGTCAAGACAAGACTAGACAAACAAGATTAGACACACAAGATTAGACAAATAGATTGTACACACAATATTAGACAGATAAGACTAGTCAGACTAGACTAGACAGACACGACTAGATAGACAAGACTAGATAGACAAGACTAAATAGGCAAAACTAGACAGATAAGACTAGACAGAGAAGACTAGACAGACAAGACTAAACAGACAAGACTAGACAGACAAGACTAGACAGACAAGACTAGACAGACAAGACTAGACAGACATGACTAGACAGACAAGACTAGACAGACAAGACTAGACAGACAAGACTAGACAGACAAGACTAGACAGACAAGACTAGACAGACAAGACTAGACAGACAAGACTAGACAGACAAGACTAGACAGACAAGACTAGACAGACAAGACTAGACAGACAAGACTAGACAGACAAGACTAGACAGACAAGACTAGACGGACAAGACTAGACAGACAAGACTAAACAGACAAGACTAGACAGACAAGACTAGACAGACAAGACTAGACAGACAAGACTAGACAGACAAGACTAGACGGACAAGACTAGACAGACAAGACTAGACAGACAAGACTAGACAGACAAGACTAGACAGACAAGACTAGACAGACAAGACTAGACAGACAAGACTAGACAGACAAGACTAGACAGACAAGACTAGACAGACAAGACTAGACAGACAAGACTAGACAGACAAGACTAGACAGACAAGACTAGACAGACAAGACTAGACAGACAAGACTAGACAGACAAGACTAGACAGACAAGACTAGACAGACAAGACTAGACAGACAAGACTAGACAGACAAGACTAGACAGACAAGACTAGACAGACAAGACTAGACAGACAAGACTAGACAGACAAGACTAGACAGACAAGACTAGACAGACAAGACTAGACAGACAAGACTAGACAGACAAGACTAGACAGACAAGACTAGACAGACAAGACTAGACAGACAAGACTAGACAGACAAGACTAGACAGACAAGACTAGACAGACAGGACTAGACAGACAAGACTAGACTGACAAGACTAGACAGACAAGACTAGACAGACAAGACTAGACAGACAAGACTAGAGAGACAAGACTAGACAGACAAGACTAGACAGACAAGACTAGACAGACAAGACTAGACAGACAAGACTAGACAGACAAGACTAGACAGACAAGACTAGACAGACAAGACTAGACAGACAAGACTAGACAGACAAGACTAGACAGACAAGACTAGACAGACAAGACTAGACAGACAAGACTAGACAGACAAGACTAGACAGACAAGACTAGACAGACAAGACTAGACAGACAAGACTAGACAGACAAGACTAGACAGACAAGACTAGACGGACAAGACTAGACAGACAAGACTAGACAGACAAGACTAGACAGACAAGACTAGACAGACAAGACTAGACCGACAAGACTAGACGGACAAGACTAGACAGACAAGACTAGACAGACAAGACTAGACAGACAAGACTAGACAGACAAGACTAGACAGACAAGACTAGACAGACAAGACTAGACAGACAAGACTAGACAGACAAGACTAGACAGACAAGACTACACAGACAAGACTAGACAGACAAGACTAGACAGACAAGACTAGACAGACAAGACTAGACAGACAAGACTAGACAGACAAGACTAGACAGACAAGACTAGACAGACAAGACTATACAGACAAGACTAGACAGACAAGACTAGACAGACAAGACTAGACAGACAAGACTAGACAGACAAGACTAGATAGACAAGACTAGACAGACAAGACTAGATAGACAAGACTAGACAGACAAGACTAGACAGACAAGACTAGACAGACAAGACTAGACAGACAAGACTAGACAGACAAGACTAGACAGACAAGACTAGACAGACAAGACTAGACAGACAAGACTAGACAGACAAGACTAGACAGACAAGACTAGACAGACAAGACTAGACAGACAAGACTAGACAGACAAGACTAGACAGACAAGACTAGACAGACAAGACTAGACAGACAAGACTAGACAGACAAGACTAGACAGACAAGACTAGACAGACAAGACTAGACAGACAAGACTAGACAAACAAGACTAGACAGACAAGACTAGACAGACAAGACTAGACAGACAAGACTAGACAGACAAGACTAGACAGACAAGACTAGACAGACAAGACTAGACAGACAAGACTAGACAGACAAGACTAGACAGACTAAAATAACTAAAGAAATACAGACTAAGAAAAGAATGGACAGTCACTAGAGCTCTTTAGACTTGAGATATGATTGTGTTATGGCTTAATTAATGTTTACAAAAAATAGATATGTCATAAATTGCTCATGGGACGGATGGGGTTGTCGCGGGCCGTGAATAATATGTTCCAAAATCAAAATAAATCGAAACAATAAAAACGCAGTGAGAGAACGGATTTACATAAATGAAATTTGGCCCGTTCCGAACATAAATAATTTCCAGTTGATAAACAGAAAAACCAAAACAGTAATGTCTGGCTGCAAAAATTCCGCCGGTGAATTCCGCCTGGTGTGTGTGTGCACGCACGGGGGCGGCAAATTATCCACCCCCACACAACAAACGAAAATAAATGTTTGTTAATTAGGAAACGGCTCAATTATGAACGAGCGGTCGGCATCGATGGATCGTTAATTAAATAAAACGTTTTATTATTTTATTAATGCCCTTCCGATGGATTCATTAATTATCGATTTTTAATTAGCACTCGTTTATTTCATTGCGGAATTAGTTTGTTCGCTCCAACATTTTTTTACACCAATGTGATCGTTTCAGAATGCTAATTCTAAAGACTAGCGTACAAAATTCAGATTCAAACATTAATTTGCACGGAAATCACACAATCATACTACAGTCTTGTCGGTCTAGATTTGTCTATCAAATCTTACCTAACTAGCCTTGTCTGTCTAGTCTTGGTTGTCTTGTTTGGTTACTCTTCTCTGTCTAGCCTGGTATGCGTTGTCTGGCGTATCCATAATGCTATCAAGTCAAATCCCTCCGGTGTTACTAGTATCATTTGTCAAGGTTTTTTGTAACGTATTTATTTAAAATTTTCCAGTTTATATGCAAAACGCCGAAAACAAGAAATAATATTTTAAGTGATGTATAGGTGTTAAAACGTGAAAAGCCTTGCGGGGGATAAACGTCCATTTTGCGCCGTTCGCGCGCGGAATTTCGCATTCGCGTCGGCGGGGGTGTCTCGGTGATAAATAAATACGTCTGTTAGCATAATCCCGTTGGTGTTCCTTGGCGGGACTGGGTCGAGAGCATGAGGTTATTAGTCGACTACATTCATCCGTTTCAAGGGCGATATCGCAGACTCCCTTCTATTTTATTTTTATTTATTGCGCACCACGTACGCAGATGAAAAATAATGAAAATTATTTTCATAGAGCCGCCCCTACCCCGGTTTGTTTTTTGTTGCTTTTTATGCGCTCTCACATTTTACCCCAATTGCTTTCATAATTTTTTCTGGAACTTTATGCATGTTGACTTACATTTATCTCGTCACGTTGTTCATACTCCACATATCTCTCCCTATTTGTTACTGTCTAGGTTTACTAAACCAGATTAGTCTCTGTTTGCAACCGCATAGATTATATAAAACAGGAAGGAAAGGGAAACATATACAGAAACTGTATAAAAATAATCATTCGAGAAAACGAAAATCACAGGCGAATAAAAGTTGTGCAATGCTACAAAAGGAAATTTTGCAAACTCGGTATTCTTCTTCTTCTACCCATGGAACTACAGTCCTACTGGACCTTGACCTCTTGCCTCTGCCTACACTTGTGTTTGTTGTCTAGATCTTAGACATACGTGGTCTATTAGAAAAGTATCCGACCTTATTTTTTATTTTGAAAACCTGATGGATTTGAATCAAGCGCGCTTGCATGAGCCGACCTTAAACTTTCGTGCGCATGCGTGTTTTTTTCCGCCTGTAGATAGCTTCGGTTGCTGTCGAGCAGTGTTCGAGTAACGTAGTGTGTTGTGCTCTCGTCGGTTTTTCAATGCAAGTAAAATGACGACAAGTGAAATGAGGGATGTCCTGCGTCGCCTACGTGATTCTGTGCGGGGCAAGCGACTGGAGTTGTGATCATCAGGAAATTGGCGACTCCATCACGACAATGCTCCAGCACATTCTTCGCACTTGGTTCACAATTTTTTGGCGAAAAAACCAGACTCCTCTGGTTCGACAGGCTCGTTATTCTCCTGATATGCCCATCTGCGACTTCTGGCGATTCCCCAAAGTCAAGAGGCCATTGAAAGGAACGCGATTTCAGACAAGAGAGGACATTATGGTTGCAACGACAGCCGAGCTAAAGTCGATTCTGAAAGAGGCTTTTTCGGAATGCTTCCAACAATGGAGACACCGCTGGGAGAAATGTGTGGAGTCCCAAGGAGACTACTTTTAGGGTGATTAGGTTTCCAGCGCTCCAGGTATGCCAGTTTTTTTTACCGGCTAAAGGTCGGATACTTTTCGAACAGACCACGTAGATTAGATTAGATTTGTAGATTTCGATGGTGACTTGTACTGCGACCATCATAGACCTTTTGTACCGCACCCTCTTCATCTAATGGGTGGTATGTTTACCACCTCCTATATACCCTATATTATTATATTATATTACCTATATTACCGCTTATATTACTCCTATATCACCGCCTCGTGTATACTTAGCGCCTCCTCTAGTCCTGATTCTCTAGGAATTTCGGGGTAGGATTCAAGGAATGCAACTCCTCTGTCTTCAAGCAGTGGACCCCAAGGTACATCCGCTTCTTGCAGAGCAGTGCTCCGCAGTCTTTGCGCAGATGTATTGAGGTTTCCTCTGCTGAACCACAGAATCTGCATCTGTCATCTTCCTCTAGGCCTAGGGCCTTGAGGTGTTTTCTAAGTCTGCAGTGCCCTGTCAGGACTTCTGTCAGAATTCTAAGCTTGTATCTGTATAGCTTCAGACAAGCTTTTGTCATTTTCCGATTAACGGATCCCAACATTACTTTGGATTGTCTCAACCCTGGAAATTCTGTCCCGGTTTTCATCCATTTTTCTCTCATTTCTTCATCTCTACTTTCATGGATGGTGTTATACAAAAGGATTCTGGACGTATAAAGGGATTACTGGATCTCTTGTTGCCTAGGTGAATCCGCTTCTTCGTTTCCATCTATGCCAGCGTGTACCCAGGTACCCAGTATATCGTTACTTTATTTTCTCTACGGAGCTTGTTTAGCTTTCCCACAAAATCTCATACCACTTTGAATCTGATGGTGTGTGATAGGTAATGGCCTTCGTGGCTGCTTGGCTCTCTGGCAGGATAGCAATTTGTTTTGTGCGATAGTTCCTGTCGTGGTTAAATTGTGCACATCTCTCGATTGTATGTGCATCTGCTTTGTAGATAGTTGGGTAGATTCCCATGGATTCAAAGTATTTGGTACGAGGTCCAAACACTCCTGCAACAGGACCTTGCTTTGTCTTCAAACCATCTATTTATCAATTATATTATTTACCAATTTACAAATTGACAGCACTTTGCTTTATATGTATGTATGTGACAGTACTTTGCTTTATATGTGGTATGCTGAGGATCCGTTGCTCCAATGGGCTTTACTACGGTAGTTTTTCTCGAAATAGTATAAGCATTCCTTTTCGTCTTTCGGTACTTCCAGCAAGGGGATCTATGTAGCGAGGCTGTTCCGTTCTCTGCTCCCGATTACTTTACCTCTGCCTATTCCTTCCTTGCTCAACTGTACAATCGCCGCTCTGGCGGTACCCTACACGACAAGGTGTAACAGAGTCAGATCAAGCAGTAGTTCCATTTTTTCGAAATGATGGCCGGTTTCTTTATCGTGGTGTACATCCATCGTTTTCCCTACCAGATTTATGCACACCATTAGAGCGAGTTTGGCTTTTCTTACAACTTCTTCAGCGTTTCTGTTCCATAGGAGTGTACTATCCAGTGTTACTCAGTTTATTTATCTCCTATTTGTATTCTACTGCCCTCCCATCTAACAGTATGGGCTATAGGCAGTTTAACCTTTTCTTCCAAGTAAATGGTATCACCGTGGATTTGCTCCGGTTGAGTTTCAGCCCCATTGTTTGACACCATCCATCAGTTACTTTGGGGCCTGCCTCTCTGTACGATGTCACAGAGCGTTTCCTCAAACTTTCCCCTAGCTATGCTGACTATGTCATCGGCGTAATCTTGACATTTAATGTCTAGGTCGTTCAGCCTAGCCAGTAATTCATCAGCTATCAGGCTCCACACCTGTGGTGATAACACACATCCCTGTGGGCACCCTCGATTTGTGGAAATCTTTATGGTGTCTTTTCCCATTTGTTCCTCCGCCGTTCTAGTACTCTGCATCTCACCCATCCACTTTGAGATAATACTATAGATGTTCCTTCTTTATCCCTAAAATCCAATTTGAGAGCCTAGTGCGAGGTGTTGTTAAAGGCTCGTTCAATGTCTAAGAAAGCACATATCGCTACTTCCTTTGTATCTAGTGCTGCTTCTATTTCATTTGTCAGCTGATACAGGGCGGTCTCTGTGGATTTTCCTGTGTATGCATGCTGACATTTGGGTAGTGGTGCACCTACCAGCACTGTTGTCTTAAGGTAATTGTCAATTACGTTCTCCATTGTCTTTAACATGAAACATGTTAGACTAATGGGCCTAAATGACTTCGGTTGAGTGGTGTCTTTCTTCCCCACCTTTGATATGAATACCATGAATGGACTGTATTTAACTAAAATTATTTTATGTTTGGATATCAAATTCGGGATGGTCCCGTCACTTACCTTCCGGCTGCTCTCGTCTCTAACCTGTGGTGGAACGTCCTTCCATCGCCTATTTAAGGGGAGGAAATAGGAAAAACTAATAGAAATAGGGAAATATGGAAATCCTTACCTTCAATTGCTTCGGACGTGAGAAAGGCCGATGCTGTCTTCCGGACCATGATTGCGCCACCCGAACAAGATTCACCTTGACATTTACCAAATAACGCGAGCGTGTACCAACATGTCGCTTGAAGATACGATAAACGATCGAACGCGCGATAATAGTCGTGGACTCAACCAACGCTCAAATCACACTGCCTCTTATCTCAAACTGCGGCGTGATGGCTGATAATCTAGCGCGGTCTCGGCACAGGTCGGAACACCTATCGCCCGCCTTCGATAGAGTCCAAAAATCAATTAGATTAATAAATTGGCCCGAACATCGTAGGCATAAGTTTAGGGGTAGGGGCAAAATTGATATTAAATAAATTTATATACCCAAATTGACTTATATGTTACTAGAAGTTGCCCGTAGATTTCCACGTGCAATTTGGTCCAGTTGGGATAATTAAACTTTTTGGATTTCTTGAGGCAAAAAATTCAAATTACGATAAAAGCGTCTTAACTCACGCTAGTGTTAGGTGGAACATAATTTTGTAGAAATTAGTTAGACATTGCCTAAAATTTGATAAACACACCTCGTAACATTTTTCTTTTCTAACCAATGTGGGTCCAGGGGCGTTAGCCCTTGAAACACTGCGGCCCATTGGCCTATTGTATTTCCCCACATTGTTTAGTACATGCAAATAGATCCAGTCCCTCTATTAGGTGCAGGATTCTATGTGGCATGTTTTTCACGGGGACTCTCTCAGCTGTAATATCAAGCTTGTGTCTCCTACGTGCAATTGCTTGACAGTGGAAGATTATATGGGCGGCGGTTTCGTCCTCCTCATAGCATAACCCGCATAAAGGTTCATCCTTCCAGATACCCATTTTATGCAGGTGTTCTCGTATAGGGCAGTGTCCTGTAAGTAGGCCTACCACAATTGCGATCTGCTTCCTTGGCAGTTGCAGGATTTCAGCAGTTAAAGTTTCCGATAGGTTCACTAACATTCGTTTGCTGTGTGTCAGACCATTCAAATTGACCCACTGTAGACGGTGCTTAGTTGCTACCCACTTACAGATTTTATTTCGGGTCATGGTCTTGGTAATGTAGGGTCCGCTTTCAGCAATGATGTTTGCCTTGCAGGCTCCATCTTTTGCTAGCTTATCCGCCATTTCGTTACCCGCCAGTCCCGTGTGGCTAGGCACCCAAGCGAGTGTGACCTTGTTGTGCTTTGCCAGGGCTTTTAGGTCCTGAAGGCAGTCCCAAACTGTCTAGGATTTGATTTCGTGACACGCTAGAGCATTGATCGCAGCCTGACTGTCCGTGAAAATGCGGATGTTTCTACTTTAGTAGTCCATTCTCAAATTTTCTACTTGGAATACTGTGGCATGTGTCCCCAGAGGTACAGATAGGCTGCACCCCAGGGACAGTCTATAGATTCCTGCGCCAGTACCACTGTCCTTCTTGGAGCCGTCCGTATACCAATCCAGTCCTCCTTGGCAAATGGTTATTTGATTGCCTTCTATCCATCGTAGATGTGTTTTGAAGGGTAGATCGAATGACAGCCTCTTGGACATCGAATCCCCCCCTATATTGAGGTACGATTCTGATTGACATTCGTTATCATGGTGTGTCCTGACCTCGCCAGAGATTCCCATGTGCCATTGCACATGCATCTGAAAGCCCCCGTCCTTGCCTAGCCCATGATAAAGATATCCAGGGGAGGAAGGCCTAGGATCACCTCCAGAGCTGAAGTTGGGGCGGTTTTCATCGCTCCCGTAATTGCTAAACAGGCCAGTCTTTGAACATAGGAGAGTTCTCTGATGGACTGTTTTTGCTTCACTTTGGTCCACCATACTGTGGAGTAATATGTCAGAATGGGTCTAACTACCATAGTGTATAGCCAGTATACCATATTGAGTTCCCATGATTTTCCAAAGTTCTTTTGGTCATGATCAGTGCCATTTTACACTTGTTGGTAGCTTTCTTTAGGTGTTGATTCCAAGTCAGTTTGTAATCCAGGATTAGTCCTAGATACTTGACTTCATCACTCACCTTTAGATGTTCGTTATAGAAAATTGGGGGCTTTAGCCCATCCATTTTTCTCATTCTAGTGAATGGTACTAGAATAGATTTTTGGGGATTGACCCGAAGGTCGACCGCCCTGCAACAACTCTCCACCTCGTTCAGTGCTTCTTGCATAAGCACTGCTATTACAGAGGGAAATTTACACCTGATGAGGATGACTATGTCATCCGCATAGCCTTGTGTGTAAAATCCTTTATTGTTTAGTGACACAAGCAGGCTATCAACAACCATGTCCCAAAGGAGTGGAGATAGGACCCCACCCTAAGGACACCCCTTGATGACAGCTACCCGCATTGTGTCACCCGCTACTGTAGCCTCAACATTTCTACCCTGTAGCATGGACTTAATCCATCTGATTGATGTTTTATTTGCACCATGACTGCGGGCTGCATTGGCACCTCGTAACTAATCAAACCTTACGTTCCAGGAACACATCTCCCTACCGTGAAGACATCAGCATTGCCGGTTTCCGTGCTCTCCGGAATTATTTCATGTCCATGCACACTGTTTCGCCAATATACATATCCTTGTCCTCCATGACTGTTGTGGAGAAATACTTTGAGTACGAAGATCTGGCAATAAGCCCCGATATTAGAAAATGAAGAAATTGAATGTGTGCGGAACCATTGCGTTCATGTTTCAACTTCGCGGATTGGAAGGAGTGTTTTCAACCCTATATGAGAAACTAATCGACGGCTAAAGATATATTACCATCTGTTCCTAATGTTTTTCCCATTTCACTCCAAATCTTAATTTTTTGGCGGTGTCCATATAATAAGGATTAACCAAATTACATAAAACACTCTTTTCTAGAAACACACGAATTCGTTCGTCGTTTATTATGCGTATGAGTTGAAAAATACGTAGGACAAAACATAAAAATATCGGCGAGTATCAAAACGAATTTGCCGTTCCGGAAGCCCGGTGAGCACGGAGATGTTCGCAAGAGACCGTTGTCGAAAGTGTGTTTAATTCGTTTTTCTATTTTACGTCCGTAATGAACTCATAACAGCACTCATATGCGTGCGGTTACTCGAGTGCTGTTATGAATTAATTTTTTCAAGGCTGGCACTGAAATTCAGAGCTGTCAGTGTCAAATTTTCGGCGAGATAGTTTTGGGGTTATGTGATGTGTGGAAATCGCGAATAAACAAATTTAATTAATTAATGGTATTAAACGATATAACACATATTTAATTCAAATTCTGTCCATCAATGGTACAATTCACCGCTATTATTAAGAATATGGGAATTGTGGAGTTACCTTCACTAACTGTTGCTAATCGTCTTCCAAAGTGTATTTTTAAACGTGGAAAGTAAAAATGAATCTTCTACGTCGGCTGGTTCAAGAAATATCCGGTCTTTTGTAATCCAAAAAACTGACATTTTTTAATACAACAAATATAACTGCAACTTCTGTCCAGTTAATTGACAGAAAATGTGTTTATGCAGCAGATTCGCTGTTGCCAAGTTCAATTCTTTTGCAGGGATTATACTTTTTTTCTGTGTCGCTACAATTTAAGTATTATATGTATTAAATATATTTAATTTTATTTTAATTCTTGCGCAGGGGTCATGTTAATCGGGTATATTCGGTTTTACGGGTCTGTCTTGAAAATATGTTTGTGTACTTTTTACCTGTTGTAACTGTTGTTAATCGTCTTTGGCACTCTTTTATTAAGCTCCGCAAGCAAAAATTAAGCCTCTACGTTGTTTTTGTTGAAATTTTTTTTGACATTTTTAAGATTACAGACAGTATATGTGAACGCAATTATTTGGATGTTGCCACGTTTATTCTTGCCCGTTTATATCAAAGAGGATCCGATCCTCTGCTTTTATATGAAAAACTAACTATAACAGCATATATATTATTTTAAGCGTCGTATTGAATTTCCATTCATATTTCAACCAGATTTCAACGAACAGCTACGGAACAATGTCTCTTGTGGATTTTATTGGTGGTTTTACCTTGGTTGGATTAGGTTGTCCGCCGCGAAGCGGGAAGATAAATCAAGACAACATACGCGCGGCAGCGCGAACTCTCGGTCCAATGTGGGACAAAGTGGCAAGGGCCGTTGGTTTAACCCTGGTTAGATTAGGTTGCCCGCCGCGAAGCGGGAAGATAAATCAAGACAACATACGCGCGGCAGCGCGAACTCTCGATCTAATATAGGACGAAGTGACAAGAACCGTTGGTTTTACCTTGGTTAGATTAGGTTGTCCGCCGCGAAGCGGGAAGATAAATCAAGACAACATACGCGCGGCAGCGCGAACTCTCGGTCCAATGTAAGGTTTTATCTGTTTTTTTTTAAATTTCAAAATTTAATTTGTATTTTCCAGATGGAGGATCTGATTTTTTTTTATTTAATTTGATGAAAATCTTAATTTATTTACATTTTTCCCTGGATATATTACTAGTTTTCCTTTTTTTTATTTCGAAGCAAATCTGTTGATAATTAGAAAAAATAATAAACGTGGCAACATCTAGTTATTTGCGTTCGCGTCGACTATCTGTCACTATCTGTCAAACTATTTCAAGAAAAACACGAATATTTTTTGAACCAGATAACTTAGAAGCTTCATTTTTGCTTTCCGACCTTTGCGACCTTTCCGTTAACCCGTGACAAGGACGTTTAATAACAGTTACACCAGGTAAAAAGTCCATAACACTAAATTTCAATAGACCCGTAAACTCGATAAATTCCTGTTAATCTTCTATGTATTCTTCTTCTTCTTATGCATATTCACTAATGAATGTTTGCGACCACGATAATGACTTGAATGTCGTCACCATGTGGTTCTCTTGGGAAGTATAATGGAGGTGATTTCCCGTTATCTTCCTCCATGGGTATGAAATTACATTTCCTTAATTTCAGTTCTAACGGTTATACCGCCGTGACTCGGTCGCCAGAGCCTCATCTGTTATCTAGCAGGGTGTGTCGGATGGTCTCTACTAGGCCATCATGCCGCACGCATGTGGTTTAATTGATAGTTGGTTAGGTTAGGTTGTCCAAAAGAGAATAGATCAAGACCGCATACAGCGCGGCAGCGCGAACTCTCGATCACGTGGTCTTATCGAGAGTTCGCGCTGCCGCACGCATGTGGTTTAATTGAGAGTTGGTTAGGTTAGGTTGTCCGAGAGAGAATAGATCAAGACCTCATACAGCGCGGCAGCGCGAACTCTCTCTTAAACGCACTGCTGCGCCTATTTGGTATAAAATAAGATAAAGTTGCAAGAAGTATTGGGTTAACCTGAGTTAAACCAATTAGAATGAAATTAGAATTAAAAATTAAATTTATATTTCAATGTTGTTGGAAGTGCATGTGCAGAAATTGTATATTGAAGTGTTTACCAGAACAAGGTAAAATAAAAAGATAGAATTGGCAACGTCGGTTGGGCTTCTCCTGCACTTTTTGTTTGACAAGTAATTAGAGAGAAGTTAGGCAGTGAAGGAAAATATTAACTGTTGAGTCAAAAAAAGTCAATTTTTTTATAAAAACACGTATATTTTTTTAATAAATCGACGTAGAAGCTTCGATTTGGCTCTCTAAGTTTGCAAATACACTACGGAGGACGATTAATAACAGTTACTCAAGGTAAAAATCCGCCAACCCGCAAAAAAATGGAAATTCCCATATTCTTTACAAATTCCCAATTCACTACCATGGCATATATACCATGAAACAATGAACGGCATTCACAACAAATCACCACCATGGTTGGCCAAATGTGTCGCAATAATTCTTCGGAAACAATGTCCAGTATAAAGACCGGAGTTAGATAATTTGAGAAATGTCGCAAAGTCTTTTGATATTCTCCCCATGATATTAATACCAATTTAACTATTAATCCAATGACCGTTACGAAAAGTAAAGAAAAAATCTCTTATGCGTAACATCATTGCGTAACTGGTAAGTTAGCATATTTTTTAATTAATTCCAACCAATCTGTAATTGGGATCTGTAATTGTGAACATTCTTGGAATGTAATTTTTTGTTTTAGATACAGACACAATGATGGAATCGAAACTGTATCTATGTCATCGACAGGCATATCCGTTAATTTCTGACGCCTAACGCACCATTGTAACCTATTATCAAGACGATATAAAATGAATACCGTTACATACAAATCTGCGATGGGACTTGGTAAAGAATACGGGAAAAAAAAAACCTGGTATAATTGTTGTAAATCGTCTTTGGCACTCTTCAACTAAGAGCCGGATGCAAAAATTGTTTCTACGTTGCCTGGTTCATAAATATTCGTGTTTTTGTTGCAAGCAATTGTTGACATTTTCAAGATAACAGATAGTAGATGCGAACGCAACTAACTCGACGTTGTAACTTTTATTATTTTTTTAAAGAAAAATATTATCGCATATGCATATCAAAATATCAATACTTTTTTTAGAATACCTAATCCAACCGGGGTTAAACCAACGGTCCTTGCCACATTGTCCTATATTGGATTGAGAGTTTGCGCTGCCGCTCGTATGTTGTCTTGTTTTATCTGCCCGCTTCGCGGCGGGCAGCCTAATCTAACCGGGGTTAAACCAACAGTCCTTGCCACATTGTCCTAAATTGAAATCTAATATAACGTAGTACAACGTGGCAAGGATCGTTGGTTTAACCAACTCGGCTGGTATCAATTTATATTTTTGAATTGTTTAGTAGGGATCTCTTAGAATATTCTGAATATTCAAAATAGACAAATAATTTCTGATTTAAAGTATATTGTTACACTTAATTGAAAGACATATTCATTAAACAAGTTTCCTATTCTTTCTTTAGACTTATGTACTTTTATTAAACAACTAAATACAATGATTACAGGTTTTTTGAGTAAAACCGGGTCAGTGAACAATAATATATCGAAATACAGTTTATAAGTCGTGGACTAATCTCTCAGGGCTACTAAATGACCAGGACAATGACCGAATAGTGTGCTTGCTTAGTGTTGTTTAGTCAGCCAGAAATATTCTAGACTGGTTCTAGGAAGCTAGATCAGCTCTTATATAGGGGGTGGAAGGCGCGTCGTTCGAGGGTAAGGGTGGAAGGCGGATCGTCGAATGTAGGCGATGGTGTCTCTGGAGTAGGACTATCATCAGGTAGCGACAGTGGCTCTAACGGAAAGCCCTTGGCGGAGAGTTTGGGAAGTAATTTGTTACAAAGCTCCCCCTGCAGAACTGGTAGGCGCCTCGACGAAGTTCTGTCATCTAAGCTTGGGTTTTTCGGGGTCGCCCTCGGCGACGTACAGGCACCACGGGTTCGGGTGTGACTGTAGTAGATTAGAACTTCCTGATGACCGATGAGTGATGAGACTCCGAGCAAGCGTTCAGGATCAGATTGGGAGGCTACCTCGAAACTAGAAGGACCCTTGGCGGCGAGGATGACGTAAGGTCCATCTCGTTTAAGCATAAATTTTGCGGTCCGTCCTTTAGCGGCGTTACTGCGAGGGTGGGTATCGATCAGCATTAAGTCGCCTGGCTGGAAGGAGGGGGTAACTCGATGTGAAGCGTCGTTGTACCTCTTGTGACGGTCTTGTTCTTTCTCGTGTAGTTCTTTAGCCTCTTGGAGCACATCAACCACTTGCCTTAGTCGTGGAGTGATCTCTGGTAAGAAATTCTCGTTCTGTAAAATCTCTCGAATATCGTGGCGTAGGTACTTCGATGGGGGTAACCCTCGCACCCCCATCGAAGTACCTACGCCACGATATTCGAGAGATTTTACAGATCGAGAATTTCTTACCAGAGATCACTCCACGACTAAGGCAAGTGGTTGATGTGCTCCAAGAGGCTAAAGAACAACACGAGAAAGAACAAGACCTTCCATAGGTAAGATAGGCTGCAGAGAACCCTGTACCTTGACAACGGGCTGTATTGAACGCAAACTGAATGGGCGGCAGTCCCTCGGCCCAGTTTTGATGTTTGGATCCCACTAGTATTGAGAGGGTTTTCATATCCCGATTTTTTCTTTCAACCATATTTGCAGAAGGATGATAAACGGGGGTGAATTTCTGATCAATATTTAGACAATAACAGATTTGTTGCATGATCCCGCTAATGAATTGAGTTCCATTACCTGAGATGATGCGGCGAGGAATCACATAGCGTAAGAATATTTCGTCGATAAGTACTCTACAGCAAGCGTCAGCGGTGGCAACTAATAGGGGGAATATTTCGATCCACCGGGAACTACAATCTTCTACGATAAGGATCCATGTTTCATCACGAAAAAGGTTTCATCCAAAAAGGTCGACAGAAATTACTTCAAACCTCTGGTACATAATCGGGGTCTGAAGTCTGAAGTCCCGTGGGTTTCTGGTTACTGGCTTTATATCGTTGACACAAGGCGCGTGTTTTTACGTAGTCTTTGATAGTTTTTCTCATTCCTGGCCTATAGAATAATTTGGAGACCTTATAATGGGTCCGGTCTGCTCCAAAGTGACCAGCTTCTGGGGCATCGTGTAGTTCTTGTAATTTGTCCTGACGTTTTGAATTGGGAACAACAAGCTGTGGTTCTTCGGGACACGCGAATCGGCTTTTGTCGGTTCATCCGGAGTTTAAAGTGACCGAGTCGGTGGAAACATCTACGTAGATCCGATATATGGGTATTGAAGTCTGGAGACAGGACGATCAGATCATCTAGGTAAACTAGTACTCTGACTCCATTGAGTCCTGCCTTGAATTTGTCCATTAGCTGTTGGAACGTGGCGGGTGCGTTTCGGAGCCCAAATGGTAGTCGGAGAAACCGATAGGTTCCTGCGTTGGTGATAAACGAGGTCTTATCTCTATGTGGGGGATATACCTCAATTTGGTAAAAACCGCTCTTGAGATCCACTGTGGAAATGTATCGTGATTGTCCGGTTAAATGTAATCTTCTAATCTTGGCAAAGGGTACAGAACTGGCGTGGTGATACTGTTCAGTTTTCGATGGTCAATACATAGTCTGGTGCTTCCACCTAGTTTTGGTACGAGTACCACGGGCGACGCCCAGGCACTTTCGCATTCTTCAATTGTTCTTGTCCTCAGAAGATGCTGAATTTCTGCCTCTAATATCCTTTGTCGGGCGGGTGTGATACGGTAAGGCGGGCTGGCAACTGGGGCTTTATCACCGGTTTCGATGCGATGTTCAGTCATGGTCGTCGGTGGTCCTTCAAGTTTGAAAAGATCCGTATTTTCGATGAGTACGTTGTTGATTTCCGTGCGTTGTGCGGATAATTGTGTCCCTTCTTATGTACTTAAGTGGAGACTTTGTAAATCGAGGCTACCAACGTGTATATCAGGGAGGATTGTTGATCGTTTTTTCCACAGTTGATCGATTGTTTGAATGGCATTATACCACATATAATTGACTCCAATTGAGTTATCGGGACCGTAATTATTATCTAACCCAAATCCGTAGTCGCATTCCATGGAGACAACGGGTGAGTGAAGGGGGTCACAGGTGGAGGGATGTCGTGTTCTGCACTGATTTTCGTAAAATCTACTTAACAGGTGGTATCCTCCCTTGTGATCCTTGGGTCCTTTGCGGTGTATCCATACGGTTTGTGTGTCTCGCCTGTGTGAATCGTGCGGCATGTTGTGTCTTCTCTGATATTGCCTTCTTCCGAGATACGCTGATGTCGTGGCCGAAGTTGTTGCAGAATTCACATTTGGTTCGCGCCTTAGTTGATTCTTTGTCGTTTCTTACGTATCTACTATTTTTCTTGTCTTGCTCGTTGGCTTCTAAAAATCGGGGTTTTTCGAGTAGATCTTTGAATGTACTTACATCAGCTCTGGCTATGCGGTCACGGATAGGCGTGCGTAGTAATCCATATATTATATAAATTTGCCAGGATTCGTCTAGCGGGCGTGAGAGTTGGGAAAAGCTATCTATTTGCATGGTGATATATTGATCTGTAGGTATCGAATCTATTTGGTTTTTAGCGAATATGTCGGCGAATATTCTAAAATTCGGACGCTGTGGTGTGAATGCGCTTCGAAGAGTTTGTATTGCTTGCTCAAAGGTTATGTTATGTGTTCCTGTACCCCGTTCCACCATTGATTTGCCTCACCTGTGAGCAGAAGTGGGATTCCCATGATGGCAACTTGGTCGAGAATGTATTCTACATTTTTGAAGATGGTGAGGGCTGTGATAAATTATTCTACGGAAGCTTTGGTTCGTGTACCGGCGTATCTTGCGGTGCATTGCGTGAAATGCCGGGATGTTTTCTCTTATTTGGTAATGCTTTGTAGTAGTTGTTGGAACTGCTCGTTCGTCATTTGGACAGTCATGGTAGGAGGATTAATTTGCTGACTCCTCTTGGATGGTGTACTTGCTTGCTTTCTAGGCCGAATTTTGACCAATATTGGATTCAGGCCACTAAGTTGGGTGTCACTTTGTTACACTCAATTTAAAGAGGTATTTATAAAACAAGTTTCATATTCCTTCTTTAAACTTATGTACATTTATTAAACAACTTAATACAATGATTACTGTTTTTTTTTTAGTAAAACCGGGTCGGTGAACACAAATATATCGAAATACAGTTTATAGGTCGTGGAATAATCTCTCAGGGCTACTAAATGGCCAGGACAAGGACCGAATAGTACGCTTGCTTAGTGCTGTTTAGTAAGCCAGAAATATTCTAGACTGGTTGTAGGGAGTATCAGCTCTTATATAGGGGGTGGAAGGCGCGTCGTTCGAGGGTAGGGGTGGAAGGCGCATCGTCAAAGGTAGGGGGTGGTGTCTCTGGAGTAAGGCTAGCATCAGGTAGCGATAAACTCTAACGGAAAGCCCTTGGCGGAGAGTTTGGGAAGTAATATGTTACAATATACAATGTTCTATATACTTTACACAAACATGTGACGCAGAAAAATTTAAATAATTTATGTTATCAAAATTAAATTTGGCAACGCTGACCCAATTGTATCTACATTCTCAGTTATGTGACCAGTCATACACGTCAGTTAATTTGTTGAAAATATACATTTTTTTATTACAAAAAGCCAAATATTTCTCCGAAATATTACTTTTTACAAGGCCTATGTCTTTCCTCTACAATATGCATGCAATTTCTGTGGTGGTGGCGTTAATAAGTATGTACCAAAAAAGCAACCAACCTTGAAGTATCCCGACACAGTTTTAAGAGGCCGTTTTTGCACTTGGAGCATTTATACGACCCCTCGGCCGGGATCAATCTCCACTCGACCAAATTCTTGAGGGTTTCGTCTGGATCCTGCAGAATCTGGTAGGTATCCAGGACACTTAAACAATTCACTGGAGACATTATGGCTGCTTGAGGCGTGGCTATTCGTTGCAATATGAATGCAACTTCAATACGACGCTTAAAGTTGTATATATGTTGCCAAAATCATAGTTTTTCATATAAACGTGCATATAAACAAAAATAAACATGGCAACGTCGAGTCAGTTGCGTTCGCATCTATTATCTGTTATCTTGAAAATGTCAACAATTATTTTCAACAAAAAACACGAATATTTTTTGAACCAGACAATGTAGAAGCTTAAATTTTGCTTCCGGATCTTAGTTAAAGAGTGCCAAAGACGGTTAACAACAGTTACACTAGGTAAAAAGTCCGCAATATTTAGTTTCAAAAAATCCCGTATTTTTAACCTTAAACTTGGTTGATGGTTTATACTTTATAATACTTTATACTTTACGTTGTAATTAAGCAAGTAACACATTTTCCGAAACAACTGTAACATAATTTGTATTGCACCACTCGTTAAATTTATTATATTCTTTTTCATATCGTGTACGTGATTTATTCGGCAACAAATTGCTCACCGTATTAAAAGCAATTTCCTGAATTTTAGGTGGAGTACAAGATACTTTCTCATCCATTTTAATTTTATTTCATCTTTGAATTAATTTCAAGTGTCAGTGAAATGTCAATTATTAGTGTCACCAACCACCATGAAATTTTCTAAATATGTATGTGCAAGTTTTTTATATAGAAATGGCATAAAAGGGCGCAAAATAGAAAAAATACTATAAACAAACTCGTACGTAAGGCGTTTTTCAGCACTTGTCCATTAAAAAACTCCTGGCTACGCTCGTCGTTTTCCAAATTTGGACGCGTGCTGAAAAATGGCGCTTACTGAACTCGTTCTTTAATATACTATTGTTCACGGTACATTGTCGTCACAGATCGGAACACGCTGCCCCGTCACGGAAATATGTGCCTGGACCTAATCCATCTAAATTAATTAATATTCTCATCAGAATCGTCACCAACAAAAAGTTTGTTGGAAAAACCTGGAGAACCTTAAAAATATTTTGCACTATATCCTCACTAATCTAATCCATAAAACCTTCAATCCTTCAGAGCTACATTTCAAGTTCCGTCGCTGCAATGTTTACAAATCCCGACTGGCGTCTGTCAAATTCAAGCACATGTGGAGGAAATTATTAGATTAGCGCTGCGCTACCAATGCAATTTCAATCATTGAAGTTTTAATTAAATCATTGAAATTGAATGATATATAAAAGAGAAATATAAATAATATTTATTCTATTATTTTGACTTTTTATTATTCAAGTGCTTTAGGGTAGACAACTTTTTTTTGTTTTTGAAAAATATGGATTTTGAAGCTTGAATCCGAAGTTCAATCCGCACATTGACTAACCTTTGCAAGTGCAAGTGACCTTATGCCTTGATGATGGTCATTGAAAATACAAGTCGAATGGATAACTGCAGTCGTTTTAAATCAAAAGACATGTCGGGCATAATGGGCTCATTTTCTGCATTCGACTTTCCGATAAGAATATGTTGCCTCGATGATATTCGCCATCAGTTTCTTTAGAGCGAGTCTTCTTCCATTACACAATCGTGGTGGATCAATGCTCCGCAAGAGAATAATTGGCACGTCGACTTTGAGTGACAATTTGTGCGGTAGCACACCAGGAAGATCCAACTAATTTAAAAACTCGATTGGATAGTTTACAACTTCGTCGGCATTCATGACGCTGTCAATCGATTTGTAGGTGTTTTCCAACTCTTCACTTGGTAAGGTTCAAGCTTTTTTTTGAACAAGCTTGAAACTTATCGGATAAAGTAAATTCGGGTACGCTGAATTCAGTGTTTTTAAATTTCAGTCGTTTTTAAGGTTAGGTCATTTAAACGAGTTTGTGAACAGTGTTAATTGTTATTTTTTGTGGACAGTGTTTAAAAAATTAAAAATTTAAAAAACTGTAGCCCGGAACTTCCACCATATTGTAATGATTCCATTTCTATTTAAAAAAATAAATGTATTTTTTTCAACCAAATCGATCATTCTTATCATAAGGTTTTTGGTTGGTGTATTTTATCCAAACAATGAATATCCAGTCAAATTTTAGTTAGAAAAATTTATTAAACACTGAAAATATTACAGCGGAAACCCATTTTCAATTTGAAAAAACTTCATTAAATGACCTAACCTAGAAAAACGACATTTGATAAAACACGGAACGAACGAAGCCTTTCTACGTTGCAGGACTAATGCCTCTGATAACATTCAATTTTCAATCTTAATCTGAAAAATTTCAAAGCCATTTGCTAAACGCTTTTGTAAGAAACTTGGCCGTACGAAAAATTGTCTGTGTAATAGATGTTTGTCATTTAAATTATAAGAGACGAGAGAAACCAAAATATGCATATGTATTGCCTGAAACTTTAGTGGATTCTTGTAATTTCGTTTTCGCTGCGAAAGGAAATGCAGAAAGTAATTTCTCGGATATGGGTCGCAAGACCATAGAAACCAATAGTGCTCACGCTCTCATACATACGTTAGTTTATATATATATATATATATATATATATATATATATATATATATATATATATATGTGTGTGTGTGTGTGTGTGTGTGTGTGTGTTTGTATATATGAATGTTGGCTCTTTTGGGCAAACGGAATCCGATTGCGGGTTTAGGGGAAACGCTATCACTATAAATCCCGGAAATGGCCCGCATCTATACGACACACAATTTTGTTTGAGTATTCAGGGAACCGAAGACGCGCGTTTTCGACGCCGCCGCTCGACATCTGCGACGCCCCCGACGTTGTTTTTCATCTCGGGCTAATCATATTGAGACGTATCGGTTGCGGAAAACACGTTCTAATAACTTGGTATAAGCACTTAAGATATTTGAAAACTAAGTTCCAAGCAACTAGTTTATTCTGGATCTGTATGAACTCTATGTAAAATCGTTTTGATGAAAAGCTCCCTGCTTCATAAACTTTTGTTTAACTATTTGCTTAAACTGCTAACAACTTGCTTAATAATATTTGTGTCTCTCTGAGACACAAGCTAGAATTTTTATTGAGGAAAAATAAAACAAAATCACAATTAGAAAATATAGAGGGTGTAAGGTAAACATGTTGTATAAAATCAGTTTATCACCTGTGTCGGTCGCAGTTGTTAACATTGAGTGACGTTTGGCTGTTTGACGTGTCTTTAATATTTAGTGAAGTCCTCTACCATGTATTCGAACGCCGATATGACTGGCATGCATTTCATGTATGGACTTACTGATGGCAATTTCATCACAAGCTAGACGATTGTTCATTGAACGGTAAGTTGAACACATTGAAACGAAATAGAGGGCCAGAAAGATTACTGACAGTAAGAACGCTACAACTGGAACAGAATGTGCCGAACATGATAGAGGAAGATCCAAGTACTTCTACGCGACAAATTGCCAATACATTAGAGTTTGGAAAATCCTTAAGGGTAATTTGTTGCATCCATATCACATTCAAGGTGTTCAGGCACTACTACCTGCTGATTATCGTCCACGTATTGCGTTGTTAACATTAGTTCTAATCGTTCAATTCCTGACACTCTTTTCACCGATGAAGCTAGTTTCTCAAGATATGCAATTAAAAAAATTTCATAGCAACTATGTGAAGATGTGAATTTCAACATCAGTTCTCCTGAAATGTTTGGGTTTGAACCGCTCCAATATCTAATTGGAGCGGTATTTCTACCAGCAAGACTTATCGGCAAGATGTATCTCAACTTTTTGGAAGAATGCCGAGTTAGTCATGCCCGCGTTTCTGCAGGATGTACCATTGTTGACAAGAATTGCAATGTAGTTTATGCACGATGGTGCACCACCACATTTCAGTTTGGTTGCTCGTGATTGTTTTAATAGCAACATATGGGGATCGCTGGATTGGTCGAGGTGGGACACACGCATGGCCCAAGGAATAATGTTTGTTGTAGGAATATTGGTAAATATTTGATAGGTCCACTTATCTAGCCGGATCCCTTAACGGGGGCGGTTTACACAAATTTTCTGGAAAATGACTTTCCCAATGGATTAGATCCGGTCAATGTACAACAGAGGCAAGAAATGTGGTTTATGCATAATGGTGCACAAGCACATTTTAGTCACCAGCTCCATTCATGTCTTGATGCGAAGTATCCTTATAAATGGATCTCCTCAGATCCCCTCCTCAGAGCCCCTCAGATTTGAATCCCCTGGATTTTTTGGAACGAAGTTCCTTTAGGGAGGTCTCGGTAGGAGCGAGTCGGCAGAAAACATTACACGCCTATTGTTACACGGCTATCTTTACTTGCCCATTTTTTTCTCTCAGTGTATATTTCCATAACGCGCTCTCTCTCTTCCTCTCTCTTTCTCGCAGTGTATATTTATATAATGCATGTGCTCTCTGTTTCTTCGGCAGAGTGACAGACGAGCGTGGCTGGTTTATAACCTTAAAACTAAACAAGAAAAAAAATGTTCAAACGTATTTTGTTGTTGTTTTAAATCATAGGACAGTTATATTGTTTATATTATACTCATTAATTTAATTAGCTTTTTAGAAATGGAAAGTCAAGAAAGGATACAAAAAAATGAAAAACGTAAGTTTATAAAAATAAAACTGTACAATTTGAAGCTGTTTACATATGTTTGTCCTACATGTAATTTGAGTGATTGATATTTACTATATTTATATATGTCGTAGTTATATTTATATATTTATATATGTCGAGCCATTGCATGATCTGTCGGCAGTTCAAGTAGTTTGTTTTATGAGGAACTTGTTTAACTGGGATTTACTATATCTTACTTACTGGTTCGACGTTTCTAGAAATGCCTAAGTGCTGTCATCTGATAGTATAAAGCAACTTGTCTTAATTATCGGACCTATTAATAAAGAGATAAATATAGAAACATATTTCAGATGCTTTCACGAACTAGCTAGTCGTATCAAGTATTTAACTGTCGGGAGATCATGCAATAACTCGGTTTTACACAATCTAGCAGATTTCACTATATCACTATCGCATTTACATTTTAGACAGACTATAGTGAGTATCGACAGAGAAAAAATTAAAAAGAAAAAAAGAAACTATACAAAATACTGATTCAGAAAAGTAGGTTCTTAAAATATTATAATTTGAAGAAATCGCTTACTGTTAACATAGATTTATCGTATATGTGATTACAGTTTTATTTGTTATTTATATACAGAGCTATTTTTTTTTACTATATTTATATACATTATAGAGAGGCACTGGGCATAATTCAATTAATTTTTTAATTGTAGAATCAAACAATTACAATTTTAATTGCAACTAAATTAATTGCAATTAATTTAATTCAATTTATTTAATTGTCCATAAATTGTGGTTTACAATTAATTTAATTGCAATTAAAATTTTAATTGTTAGTTAAAGTTAACTTAATCATCAATTGTTTATTATTACAATTAATACTATTTGATGAATGTAAAAACTTTTCCCTCATTGTAACCGTACTTTCCTGCATTGTGCCAAATAAAATCATTTCCAATATTGTAAATAATCTAAATAGTTAGGAAAGATGGTTCGTTCCGGACCCTCCACCTCCACTTCCGGCCCCCCAACTCGCTCCCACTTCCAGTTCCCACCCCACTTCCGGTTCACACTCACACTTCCGATTCCCACTTACACTTCCGGTTCCCATCCCACTTCCAGTTCTGGAATCAGAAGTGGGAACCGGAGGTGTGGAAAATTTTGGAACCGGAAATGGGGGGTGGGAACCGGAAGTGGGGAAAATTTTGGAACCGGAAGTAGAGGTGGGAACCGGAAGTGGAAGTGGGAACCGGAAGTGGGGTGGGAAACGGAAGTGGGGGCGGGGGTTAGGGACCGGAAGTTGAGGCGGAGGGTCTATTTGTTTCTTAAATAATAATTGTCGGCCAAAAAAATTATACAAATTTCGTGCGGAAATGATTTTACAGTGCTCCTGCTAATGGGGAACTCGCCCTGCGGGCTTGTTTCCCAAACGAGCTGTCGCGTTGTAAACTCAAACTTTCCACACTCTAATGTAAATAACTATTTCAGTTACGCATTATGGCAAGTGATACATTGGAGTATAATAAACTTCTTCTAACCGATATTTATTAATTGTTAATTGTAATTGTAAAAGTGCATCAATCAATTAACAATTAATCAATTGTTATTGCAAAATTTTACAATTTAACAATTAATTAATTGGTAATTGTGATATCTGGCAATTATAATTAATTATTTTAATTGTTAGTTGCAATTAAATCTCGCAATTTAATTGTTAGTTGTTAATTGTTTTCACAATAAATTTTTGCCCAACTATCTAGAGAGGCAATAGTGAGCAACACAAGCTCAGGATCAAAAAGAGTATCGTCAGAGAAAAAAAGGAAAAGAAAATAAAGGTTGAATTGGTAAAACCTTCCTACGTTATAGATAATCATACAAACTTAAAGCAATCGGAACACAGCCTGACTATATAAATATATTCAACCTTTCCGGAGCTCTATAACAATTACTGAGACTTTTTAGGACTACCAAAACAAATCTGTCAGTGAAATTTGTCAGTTATTTAATAGCTTTTAGTCCACCTTGCTGGAACTCAACAAAAACCATAAAAATAACATTGTTTTAAGGTCATGTCTTTCCGATAACTTAAGTAAGTAGCCATCTGCAGACGCTTTTCGAGATTAATAAAAGCAAAGCTGCACTGATGAGAGATATATCTCGAAACGCGTCTCGAATCTCTTATAAAAATTTTACTTCTTCAAATATATGCATCATTTCTTCGACAGCAACTCACCTTACTTAAATGCATGTCAAAACTACTACAAGAGAAATACTTTATGATTGCCACTTGATGATTCGTACTTGTAGTGATTCGTAGAAATCGTCTTTATGGTCCTAAAAAGACTTAAGAATATTATAAAGATTTGGAATGATTGAATATATTTATATATTCAAGCTGTGTTCCGTTGTAATAAGTTGGTACTTATTACAACTTACTATTTACAACTTACTGTAGTGAGTTTGAATATGGAGATTTAGATTGTTTATTAATATTTCCCAGAACATTCAATCAAAATATTTGCGTGCACTTTCATTATTTTAATAATAATTAAAAAAAAGAAGTTGTTCGATTCTGTTAAATGCGCGAGGAACTTCGTTCCTGACGGGGGTCCCCTGGCCGCATACGCTTTTTATTTTTTTTATGGGGTCATCTGAAAACCATGGTGTACGAAACTCTAATCAGGGTACTTTAGGAGCTACTGCCACGTGTTTCTGAAGCGTGTCGAACAGTTAGAAACAGTTATGCCTGCCGTTTTTGGACGCATTCGTCGTTCATTATTGCAGCGTTGGTAAAGCGTTTTTGGCACTATCTCTATTAGGAGTTTTATGCTTATCCTGTATCATACAATCAGCCCTCAAAGTTGCCTGTATTATCCTGACACTTCTCCTATGTCTTCTCATATCTCCTATGTCTTCTCCTGTGACATAGAAGACCAACTGTCTATCCACCTTTTGGAAGGTCAGCCCGTTGTTTTTGCCTGTTGGTTTGCCGTCTCTGACGATTTTTGCAATTCTGTGCTTATCCATTCTCGCGACAGGTTCGTTCTACATTCTTCTTCTTTTCCCCCACATTCCTTTCTGATTTCGGTGTTTCGTTTTCGACCCCGAAGTGTGTGTCGACTGGCACTGATCTACTGATGGCTCTTCGCATCTCTGTTGTTCTGAGAGCATGCCTGGTAATTGACGTATCTGCTCGAGTTTCTGCCGCATATGTTAAGATGGGACATATGCAAGCCTTGTAGATGCGAGTTTTTCAGGGTATTTATAGCATGTTGTTCTTCCATATAGCGTGGCGCAAACATACTGATATCTTTGCAGCTTTGTTTGCTTGGGGTTTGATAACCTGTTGCAGTTTTCCCCAACTGGATAGTCGAATTCCTAGGAAATCTATTGACATCATTTGTTCAATAATTTCATGGTTGATTACAATCTTGCATCTCGTAGGTTCTTTGCTTATTTTCATGGTCTTTGTTTTCTTGATGGAGATTTTAATGTTGAATTCGTGAACTAGTTTTTGCAGCTCGTTCTCACTGCCCACGAATTGGGTGGCATCGTCTGCGTAGCAAAAACACATTAGATTGTGTTATTGCTAGGGTTTCTGAATTTCTGCACTTTTTCAAAACCGCGGTTTTCGGTTTTTGAAAAATAAAAACCGCGGTTTCGGATTCGGTTTTTAAGAAATGTTTAAGAATTTATAAATCAGAAAATTAATTTAGAAAATAAAAATTTTAGAAATGCGCCTAGGTATGAGGAGCGAGGGACGCGCCGAACTGTGCGCGCCAAATTCAGTCCGTTATTGACTGCATTTCTACTTACATTTTTACTTACCGAATAGATTATTTTCAAACATAAACGTCACGTCACGTCACGTCATCAGGCTTTTATGTCCTCACTGCTGGGGCACTGGCCTCTTCTCTGCCCATATTCAACCTCAGCTCTAAGGATTGAATATGGGTGACCTATAGGTTTAACGTCGAATCCGAAAGACATTTTTACCAGAGAAGGATTTAGGCAGTTGAGACCCCACGGTTGCCTAAGCCGGGTTGGGGAATTGAGTGATGGGTTGCAGCCATTAGTTTTCAATTAAACTGCTTTAGTTCTACTCGACAGCCAAGTGCTTGACTAACTGAGCCACCCATCACCAAACATAAACACTCGTACTATTATATAGTTTGAGCTATAGCTAGTTACGTTTTTCAAACACGTGCGGACAACTAAACAACTGTTGGTATGCGCAGAACAATAATGCTAAACTCGTCGAGACGAAATGCATTCTCTCGCCGGCCCGAGTCTAGTTTCTTGGCAATGAGTCTCTTAGAGAACGCTGTAAACGTAATTCAATTGTATAAGTAATATGTTAAATAATTAAAAATTTAGAATACATATTGAAAATTAAATTGTATAATTAGTGTTTAAATAAAGGTGCAACTAATTGTAAGTAAAAACTGAAAAAAGGTGAAGCGATCCATAACTGAAAGTGGGGTTTATTTGGTTACAAAATTTTGGTTTATTTGTAAAAAATAATATAAAGTCGAACCTACTATAGAAATAGTTTATTGAATAATATTATAAGCAGAGCGCTTACGGCTTAAAATAAGTCATCTTCATTACTAAAATGTATATTGAAAAATGAATGCATGGTAAATCGCATTAACTAGCGAGTCTTAACAAATAAAGCAATAAATGTGTTTTAGGTCTTACCCAGATTCTCAGTGAAAGGTATATAAATCGTTTTTTCTATGAGAATCTGGGTAAGACTTAACACACATTTATTCCTTTATCTTTTCAGACTCACTAGTTAATGCAATTTACCATGTATTACTTTTCCAATGTACTTTTTAGCACAGAAGATGACTTATTTTAAGTCGAAAGCACTCTGCTTACAATATTATTCAATAAACTTTATCTATAGTGGGTTCGACTTACCACAGCGTGAGCAAATAACATAACCTAATCTAGCAAAAACATATATTTGGACTTTTAGAGCTTATAAACATTGTATTAATACAATTCAATGTATTTTATTTTTAGATATTTTTAGATATAACCGAGAACCGCGGTTCTTTATGGGTGTTATGCGGTTTCGGTTTTTGCACAGAAAGCCGCGGTTTTGCGATTCGGATATATCCAAACCAGAAACACTAGTTATTGCGTATTCGGTATCCTGCTGCAATTTCCTTGGTCTTACTGATGATCTGATCCATGATTGTGTTAAATAGTATCGGGCTAAAGCTGTCCCCTGCCTGATTCCCGTGCTCGTTTGGATTGTCTTCGTGAGTTTGTTTTTTAGTTGTATCTTTGTTGATTTTCCGGTGTTTAGTAACTTTATTACTCTTTTCAATTTGTTTTGTATGCCTTTTGCTTTTAGGGCATTGATGACGTCGGCTATCTTTACCCTGTCGAACGCCTGTGTCAGGTATAAGAAGCAGACGAACAGGGGTGTATTAAATTCGAAGGCCTTTTCAATTAGTTATCGTATTATGAAGATTGCTTCTGTTGTGGATCTATTTTTCCTAAAGCCTTGCTGTTCTTCATTTAGGGGGATTATTTGAGTGAATATTTTCATGATGTTGTTCAATATAGTGATGTCCCTATAGTTTGACGAATCCTCTTTGCTTCCTGTTTTATAAATAGGGATCGTGATGTTTGTTTTCTTAGCATTTGGGACAGCTTCGTATTTGATGATTTTATTAAATAATTTCCCTAATTCTTCTCTTAGAGTATTACCCCCATACTTGATGAGGTCATTGCTGTTACTCTTTTCGTCCGTTGTTTTGCGAATTTTCAACCTTTTCAATGCACGTATTATTCGATCTTCATCAATTTCTACGTGAGTTATTGGTTTCAGTTGACTCTGGCTGTTCGTTGATATCGTATACACGGTATAGTTGCTTAAAGTGTTCCTTAAGTGTTGCTTAAAGTGTTGTATATTTACTTTCACTGATGTTAGTTATAGTAGTGTGTTCGTTAATGTCCCTTTTCATTGATCTTATCGTCTTCTCTTCTCAAATGCGTTTTTGCCCTCCATAGATATCTCTCTCCATTTCGCTACAGAATTTCTCCCAACATTCTTGATATTAGATACTACATACATGAATTCCAATACGCCCTCGATATTACGTGTTCGATAGTTAAGTTTTGGACTTCTGCATTCCGCGAAAGACGAAAGAAGAAATAATTTTATTTTGGGAGACACTTTTAGAAAAATTAGCATAAATATAAACTAAAGAAAGAAAGGAAAATGGCCATCCGAAAAATGCGAAAAATTCTAGGGCCGAATATCAAGGATGGAGAGAGGAGACTAAAACCTAACAAATAACTATATCTGAAGACAGAAGGAATTGTAGCCCTAATGAGAAAAAGGAGAATACAGTTTAATGGGGACTTGGTGAGGATGAACAGTACTAGACTGACGAGGGGGATTTTTGAATTCTTCAGGAAGAGGCAGACGGAGCCGAAATGGTTTCGGGAAGTGAGATTGGACTTGGTTGATTGGAAAGATCGGATTTGGGTGAAAAATGAAGACATAATGGACAGAGAAAGATTTAGGCGACAAATTAAGGAGTTTACAGGTTTCCAGGGGACAGGGGAATTGTCAGTAAGAAAGGGATGATCTTACACGGGGGAACCGAAGAAGGAAGTGGGAGAGAGGATGAAGAGATATTGGCAGAGAGTGAGAATAATGAAAAACTGTCAAACGTGGTTTATAGTTGGCCAAAACTAATATATAATATTATGTATTATATACTTATTATACATTTTTTGCGTAAATCTTTTGATTTCTGCATAATTTAGTTGTCTTCTGGTGGACACACTTAAAAGAAGACTTGATCGGCGGTATGCCTTCGATACCAGATGACCCTTTGTTCTTTATAGAGACAATTGTGTTATGTAACTGTTCCCCTGCAAAATCAATTGTGTCTAAGGAGTTAGTATACGCTGAAAGTACTGACAGGACTCCTTCCGGGTCCCTTGTAAATACATCAATCTGATTAGCAAACATTTCAGACATTGGATATTAGATTAGACTCTATGGACAAAACATAAACATAGTAAGACTAAGTAAATAAAACTATAATATTCAAATACTGTTTAGATATTGTGTTTAGTAATAATAGACATAATTTTGGTGAGCATTTGGCAATGGCATGGCGGCGCTATGTGCCGCGGCGAACAATAATCGGGTACTTAATCAAACCGTAATCAGAGCGCAATGATAATTACATTACCTAGCGCACAATATGCTAACGACGTCGACGCCGGCGTCGCCGATAAAGAAACTCTCGTGCACTGTGTGTATGTGTATATAAGTGTGTGTGTGTGTATGTTCAGAGTACGCTTTAATTAGAGCCGGTAATTAGCGACAGGTGGTCGAGGGTTCACACTCTTGATGTCAACATGCAAAAATTTATTTTTGCAAACATTTCGCTGCACAAAAAAAGGGGCTTTGTTTAGTTTGGTTTGTGTATCTCGACTTTTGCATCTGCTTTTAATTAACTTTTTTTTACTAGCCTTGTCTAGTTTGTTAAGTGCTTGCATCATCTTGTCCATCTAATCTTATCTATATTGCCTAGTCTATCGAATCTTTGTCAATCTTGTCTAGTCTGTTTAAACTTTTCCCTTTTGTATAGTATATCTATTTTGCTGATGTGTGTATATGTACTTTTTAATAATTAGTCTAGTCTGTCTACCTTAGTATTCCCTATATGGATTTGTCTTCCCTATATTCCTGTCTGTCTAGTATTTTCAATCTAGTCATCTCGATTTACTCCTGCCTCTCAAGTTCAGTTATTCCATTGCCATCCTTCTAAAATGGTGAAATCGCCAGGTATTAAACAATGAAACAGAAACGTCAACTTGAAACGTCAAATATGAAGTGTTAAAAACCAGTACTTTCAGATTTCATGATTTGAAGGCTTAAGATCTTGAGGAATCGTACATTAGAGGACTTGTGGACTTATACTTGGCGGTTTGAAGTTTTAAGGACTTGAGAACATAAAGATCTGAATATATGAAGACTTGCGCAATTGTAGACTTTGAGACTTCGAGGGCTGCGAAACTTGAAGACTTAAATACTTTGGAAGACTTAAGGACTTGTGAACTGGAATACTTGGAGGCTTGAAGTTTTAAGGACTAAAAGATTCGATGACTTGGAGACTTGGAGGCTTGCGAGACTTAAAAACTTGCAGACTTGAAAACTTGCAGGCTAGAATACTTTGGAAGACTTCAAGACTTAAAGACTTATAGACTTAAAGACTTAAATACTTAAAGACTTAAAGACTTAAAGACTTAAAGACTTAACGGCTTAATGACTTAGAGACTTAAAGACTTATAGACTTAAAGGCTTAAATACTTAAAGATTTGAAGACTTAAAGACTTGAAGATTTAAAAACATGTAAACCTGAAAGCTTGAAAGCTTAAGAGAATAAAAGCTTTTGGTACTGTCTAGAAATTCTAGAATTACTTAGAAATATTGAGGCATTGAAAACAAAAGAACTAGAAAAATTGAAAGCTCTTCAGGCGAAAGCAGATGACACCAAACGAAACCAGACAAAACTAGAAGAAATCAGGCCAGGATATTATTATTATTATTGCTATTTTTAGAAAATGCATTAAACAATTATAAAACCTCTGTGTTTGAAAGATTGGAGACGGGAAAAAGTTTGTGTGTACAGCGATGCCGATTGGAGTAAAAACTTATTTCCTCTTCGGCAATCATATTAACCGATTGCAGTTCTTTTGTGAACATTTGCGTGTTTCCTAAGTACTTCCGCCGATCGGAATCAAAAGAAATAAAAACTAATCCCTCCGACGAATTACCGAGCGAAATCACCGAAAGTTTCGCATCACTCGAAACGAAAACTTTCGAAACCAATTTCACTCACGAAAGGATCAATACTATGTTAAATTAATTATTAATAATATTTCAAAATCTTGCCATAATGATAAATAAAACTAGAAATGTTTAGTCTGTGTAGTTTTTAGATAGTGTTAATTAAGTATTAAGTTTGTGAGAGGTGCTATAAAGGAGGTCCTAAGTCTAGTTACAATTTATCTTGTCGGCTTAATTTACACGGACAATTGAGTCGCTTAAATTGTGTATGAGGGGCTTATACGTAGTTATGGTATAAATTTGTTCGA
This sequence comes from Phosphuga atrata, assembly GCA_944588485.1. Lineage (NCBI taxonomy): Eukaryota > Metazoa > Arthropoda > Insecta > Coleoptera > Silphidae > Phosphuga > Phosphuga atrata. Next base: position 28,323,616 of record OX155903.1, on the reverse strand, counting down.
CTAAACTCGACTGGAATACTTGAGATTAGTTTAATTGCCCGCGCGCCCGCGTGCATTATGAAACCGACTCGACACACATCCGGATTATTCGATATTATTACATAACAGATTGTTATTATTATTATTAGTTTATTGCGCCGTTGTAGTGGTAGACGTTATGAGAGTTGATGGACGCGCTCGGCTAATCTGGTTATCACACCGCTGGGAGTTGAACTACCCGATTAGATTAAGTCGTCGGGATAACGGCCAGATATTATGTTTCTTTCTTTTCTCACTCTCTGGGTATTAGATTTATTAATCAGTTTAGATAGTGCTTTAGAGTTTTATAGCTTCCTTGATTTTGTTCGTCTATTGATTTTCTTCTACGGCAAGGGTGTCCAAACCGCGGCCCGCGGGCCGCATGCGCAACAAGATGATATGTAATTCTGCCCAAAATAAAACCGAACATTTTTAGTTTAATTGTTTCAACGGCCTGAACTAATCAAGAAGTTTGACAAAACCGTCAAATATGTAAATAAAGAAAGAATACTAATTAAAGCTCTTTCCTCTTAAGCTACGGTAATATACTTATTTGCTTTACTTACTTTCCGTGTCCGACTCATACGACATCTTTCAAAAAAATAGCGGGTGCAATAGCCTTGTCGTTACATAAAATTATGTCTTCGTGCGTGCATCCTTCTTCCAGTTGTGGGCAGACCAGTATGTGGCTCATATCCTGGGGCTGACCACACGCACACAGCACATCGTCGTTCTCAGACATTCCCCACCTCAACAGATTTGTCTTGCACCTTGCCACTCCTGTCCTGAGCCGATTTAGGGATTTCCATACCGCGAAAGGGAGGTGTTTGCCTGGGGCCATTTCTTCTCTTGGGGGTACCCGAGTAGTTAGCTGTTGGGTCCACCTAGCGATAAGGTTATTTTCTATGGACCCCTCCAGTGTGTGTGATCTGCCATGAAGCTCTTCCTTGATCTTAGGCGTCGACGGGCTGGCTCGTGTTGGTGCAGAGGATGGCCAGCGTAGGTTTCCTGTTTCGTCCTTTCAGCATCCGTGGCGACGGCTCTTCGCACAGATAAGGGTGCCACGCCAATAATTGGGTACAAACTATTAACTGGAGTTGGCTTTAGGCAGCCTGTCACGATTCTTGTTGTCTCGTTGATAGCGACGTCCACATGTTTCGCGTGAGCTGAAGCTGCCCAAACCGGTGCGGTGTATTCCGCAGTGGACACATAGAGCGCCAAAGCCGAGCTTCTGAGCGTTTCTGGTTGAGCTCCCCATGCTGTGCCTGTGACTTTTCGCAATATGTTATTACGCGCACTAACTTTGCCTTTAGTATTGATGCAGTGTTATCTGAAGGACATATTACGGTCCAGGGTCACGCCCAGGTATCTCGGCGTCGGGCAGTGCTCCACTCGTTCGCCTCGCCAATGTATCTCGAGCTCCCGTCGTGCTTCTTTGTTCTTCAAGTGGAAGGCGCAGACCTGAGTCCTGCTGGGATTCGGCTTTAGACGGTTTTTCTGGTAATAGATTGCCAGTTTCTCAAGGGCGACCTCCAACTTCTCCTCCACCTCGGTAAACGCGGTGCCTTGGGCTGCCACAGCTGTATCATCGGCATAGATGAAATGCCTTATATTGTCAGGAATCGGCTAGTCGTTCGTGTACACGTTGTACAAGAGTGGGGACAGGACACTGCCTTGCAGCAGTTCATTCTTCTGGACCCTCCATCTTGTATTCTTGTTTTGGAGTGAAACATAAAATCTCCTATTCTGGAGGAATACACCGATGACCATAGTGAGCCTATAGTCTTTTGTTGTCTCATAAAGCTTTCTTAGTAGCCTCCTGTGGCTGACTGTGTTATCAGCGGCTGTCAAATTGATGAACGTCACTCCAGTAACCTTATTTCTCACAAAACCATCCTCTATGTGCTGAGTTAGGTTGAGGATTTGGCCACAACATGATTTCACTGGACGAAAGCCGGCCTGCTGTTCGATAATCTTGGCATCTAAAATCTCCGCTGTTCGGTTAAGAATCAGTCGTTCCAGCAGTTTGTTGGCACAGAAGGGACACGAACCTGAAGTTCTTAGAGTCAGTCGGTTCCTTGCCAGGTTTCAGTAACGCGACCACACGAGTTTTCCTCCATTCTTTGGGGATCTTCAGTTGCGTGACACATACGTTGAACATATTAAGGAGCCAGTGCAGGGCCGGAGGTACAAAGTTTTTGATCTGTTCAATATACTTATAATACCATGACTTCTTCCAATGTGGCCCAAAGAAACAAAAACGTTAGACAACATTGTTCTACAGCTTGGAATTCCACACTTGAAATCCAGAAAACTTGAAAAATTGAAGACTTAAATTGTTGAAGACAGTCTAGAAAACTTAGAAATTTGGAAACTTGCATACATGAAAACGTAAATACCTGAAAAGCCCTTGTCTGATCTAGCCTGGCCTTACCAAGTCTTATCTAGCCTTGTAATAGTTTCCACATAACCTATTGTATAGTCTAGTTCTGTCTTACTTATTCTAACCTGATTATACTTAAAAATTGGTTACTTCTAATTTTAGCCGCGCTATTCAACACGATTTTCTTGTCTAGTCTCGTCTGGTCTTGTCTGGTCTTGTCTGGTCTCCTCTGCCCTTGTCTAGTCTGGTCTTATATGGTCTTGTCTAGTCTATTATCTATCTAGTCTATTATTATATTATCAGGTCTTGTCTGGTCTTGTCGGGTCTTGTCTGGTCATGTCTGGCCTTGTCTGGTCTCGGCTTGTCTTCTCTGGTCTTGTCTGGCCTAGTCTGGCCTTGTCTGGTCTTGTCTGGTCTCCTCTGCTCTTGTCTGGTCTCCTCTGCTCTTGTCTGGTCTTGCCTGGTTTTGTCTGCTCTAGTCTGGTCTTATATGGTCTTGTCTAGTCTTGTCTGGCCATTTCTGGTCTTGTCTGGTCTAGCCTGGTCTTGCCAGATCTTGTCTGGTCTTGTCGGGTCTTGTCGGGTCTTGTCGGGTCTTGTCTGGCCTTGTCTAGTCTTGTCTGGTCATGTCTGGTCATGTCTGGTCTTGTCTAGCCTTGTCTAGTCTTGTCTGGTCTTGTCTGGTCTTGTCTGGTTTTGTCTGGTTTTGTCTGGCCTTGTCTGGTCATATATGGTCTTGTCTGGTCTTGTCTGGTTTTATCTGTCCATGTCTGCTCTAGTCTAGTCTTGTCTGGTCTTGTCTGGTCTTGTCTGGTTTTGTCTGGTCTTGTCTAGTCGTGTCTGCTCTAGATCAATCTAATCTTACCTAATCGTATTTAATCATCCACAATTTAGTCTAATCTTCCCTTATCTGTCAGGTTTAGTTTATAGGAAAATTTCAAGTTAATAAATGTGCGAAATCTTCAACGCAGCACACTTGTTTACCGTACGAGCTAATATATAACATTTTATCTCTACGCAGCGTTATCTAAGCCGCCCTAAATCACCGTTTCAAGTGACGGACGTTCCACAGATACACCCTCAGCAGATCCACCCTCACTTTAAATATTAAAGTGGAAAGCGAGGAGCATAAGCGGCGACTTTAAATATGAGTTCTCGCTACAACAACGACGACAAAAAGATGCAGCAAAAGTAAATAAATATATGTGCTGTCTCTGGGTGGGTTCTTAAGCCCCCTGCAACGCTCGCGTATGAATCCCGCTGTGCGGAAGTTCCGCGCGGTCGGTCCGGCCCCGAACGAGGCCCCAAGAATAATAATAAAGCTCTGGCAAGTAGACTTTTTTAAGTAAACTCATTACGCGCATCCCTCGGGACTTTTAAAACTTTTTTAACTTGCCTAATCATCTCTCGACCTCGCTCTCCCTCAACCTTCAACCACCTCCTGACATGCTCGCACCCATATTATCTACTACGAAAAAACTCTAAAAGCATATATCATCACCGCTGCTTTCGGAATCCTCGAATGTTATTAATAGTCTCAACAATGAATAAACACAATACTAGACAAGATATACAAGATTGGATTGTATTAGATCGAAACTAGACAGGACAAGTATAAGACTAGAGAAGATTAGGCAATACAATGCAAGACTAGATAAGATTAGACTAAACTAAACAAAATTTCAATACTGGACCAGAGTCGGCCAGGTCAGGAAATGTAATTCCTAGTTTTGTCTAGTCTGCTCTGGTCTTGTCTGGTTTGTCTGATCTTGTCTGGTCTTGTCTGGTCTTGTTTGGTTTTGTCTGGTCTGGTATTGTCTAGTCTTTTCAGGTCTTGCCTGGAATTGTCTGTTCTTTTCTGGTCTTGTCTGGTCCTATCTGGTCTTGTCTGGATGTGTTTGGCCTTATCTGATCTTGTTTGCCGTGTCTGAATGTGTCTGCATTTGTCTGGATTTGTCTCAATGTGTCTGGGATAGGCGTGGATGTGTCTGGAAATGTAAATTCTTGTCCATCAATTATAATGTTCTTAGATATAAGTTAGAAATAGAGATAGTAGAGATGAACTCTAGTATCAGTATAATAAAGAAGAAAAGTAATTTCCCGTAATGAAAATTGTAAATATTATTGTTGGTTTTAGCGTGTCCGTGCGATTAATATTCATTCGGTGGTGTATGCGGTCGTACAATAACGTCCGGGTTAACCGAGTCATTAAGCGGCATTAAACTATCTTGCTTATTGCCCGAGAGTTATAATAACTGCCGGGCCGCATGTGGGGTGGCGCGAGCGGGGGAGGCAACAGCAATTCCCAACCGTTTCCCATTTAAATCCGGGCGGACACTCCTGCCCGCCCCGCGCCGCCAGGGGATTATGGTAATGCCGGCGCTGCAGGTCACTCCAAGAAGGCTCTTAAACCCGATTTAACCTTAAAGTCGTATGCAAATTCACGTACGGAAGGACGGAAACTCGATTAACATTTCTTTTGCTGGAATTTCCAAACGACGGTCCCGGCTTTATTGGCTCTTAAAACTCGAAAGAAAAAAATAAATATAGAGCGCGAGTGGGAAAGCGATAAAGTATACAAAGGGCTAAATCTGATTTTCATGATACCTAACGCTTAGTTCGATAAAGAAACGGAACTGAATCAACAATGTAGTTTCACCCAATAGGACAAATTACATTCTAAATCTATTTTTAAGAATAGACGAGACTAAACTGAAAGCCTAGTCAGACAAGACTAAATAGACAAGACTAGACATACAAGACTAGACAGACAAAACTAGACAAAGAATACTATAAAAAACAATACTAGACTAGACATACAAGACTAGAGAGACAAGAATAGTAGACAAGACTAGACAGACAAGAATAGCAGACAAGACTAGACATACAAGACTAGACAGACAAGACTAGACAAAGAAGACTATATAAACAATACTATACTGTACAGACAAGACTAGAGAGACAAGAATAGCAGACTAGACTAGACATAGAAGACTAGACAGACAAGACTAGACGTAAAAGACAAAACATTCAAGACTAGAGAGAGAAGACCAGACAGACAATACTTGACAGACAAGATTAGACAGACAAGATTTTTTTGGGGGCGGGGGGTAGGACGGTCGTAGCTGGCGGTAACTTAACCTAACCAGGCAAGTGGCCCCTCCTGGAACGCATCCGTACACTCTGGACCCGCTTGTCGCATAGCCTCAGAGTGACGGAATGGCTTAAATTTAGTCAACTTTATTTTGTTCCTCGATTTGATCTCATCGGCCTCCTTCTCGCTCATTATTTTATGAATCTGCGCTTGGATGTTCCTCCACCGTGACTCATCTTTCAACATACTTTCGATTATAGTTCTCGGATGGATTGATTCTCCCAGTTTTTTTTTTTTTTCGCTTCTTCTCTGTATGTTTCCCACCTCCAGCAATCGAATATCGTGTGGATCACGCTGTCCGTCTCCCCGCAGCATACGCACAGGTCGTCAGCTGCCTTGCCGATGTTGTGCAGATAGTCCTGGAAACATCCGTGGCCGGAGAGGAACTGGGCTAGATGGTAGCTAATTTCTCCGTGTTTTCTGGTGATCCAGGGAAGTATGTCCGGGATTAACAGTCTCGTCCACTCTCCTCGTTCGGTTAACTGCTACCTTTCTTGCCACTTCTCGAGGAGTTCTTGTCTGGTCAGACGTTTAATTTGTTTGTCGCCCTCTGAGTCATACACTCTTTTCCTCTCGTTTGCGATCAGGTCTATTGGGGGGATACCCGAAATAACCTGCGCGGCCACTCCTGAAACTGTTCTGTAAGCTCAGCTTACACGTAGTGCCATTTTTCGCTGAACTTGTGCTAGCTTCTGCAGGTTAATTTCTTTTTTTAGTTCAGAGGCCCATATATGGGCACTGTACAGCATGGTAGCCTGCACTACAGAGCTGAGAATTCTGCGTACTCTTTGTCCCCCCCAGATTTGGAATTAGTTGTTGTATGCCTGCCAGTGTTCTTAAACCCCTTGCTGCTGCTTCGGTTATGTGTGCAGCGAACGAAAGCCTTTTGTCGATGGTTATTCCAAGGTTCTTGATGGTCTCTTTTGGTCTTATTATTGCCTCTTCCACTTTAAATAATATAGGGCAAAGTTGTCTCAGTCCCGTGAGGAGGACAGCTTCAGTTTTTTCTGGTGCTAGACTCAGGTTTTTTTCTTTCAACCACGCACTGATTAGGGATGTTTCATGGTTTGCTTTTTGCATCAGCCCTTGTTCTGTCCTGGCTCTGGCGACCAGTGGTATATCATCTGCGAAGCCGATTATAGTAGCCCCCACTGGAAGCCTCATTGTCAGAATTGTCGTATAGTATGTTCCACAAAGTGGGTCCCAATATCGAACCCTGTGGAATACCACTACTAATTTTTTTCTCTTCAGTCCGTCGATTTCCTTGCAGTATGATGCTTCTCCCATTGAGGTAGCTTCGCAGCATCCGCAATGGATAGGGGGATATGCCTCTAGTTGTTAAACAGTCCATAATATGCTTCCACGATGCACGGTTAAACGCATTTCTAACATCGAATGTTAGGTTAGGTTAGGTTTATGTTGCGTGACCCACTGTTTGCCTGTTCTGCGATTGCCAGTACCGCTTTTAGGGCCGTGATGGTGGATCGTCCTTCCCTGAACCCATACTGGTGCTTTGACAATCCAACTCCTGTCTTGGGCTCTTCCTTCAATCTCTCAAGTAAAAGTTGTTCTAACAGTTTCCCACATACGTCGAGTAATCAGATAATCCTGTAGGATGTGGGATCATCTATTGGTTTATCCCCTTCCTGATGAGGGCGAGCTTCGCGCGCTTCCATCTAGTTGGAAAGTTTTCGGGGGTTAGCAAGTTATTCATGACTTTCAGGACGAAGTCGGATTGATGTGCAGCTGTTATCTTCACTGCCTCAGGTGGTACACCGTCGGGGTCTTGTTTTCAACCGTTTCTAATGCGCTTGCTCGCAATAGAAAGTTCCTCTTTCGTGAAATGGGGCGTATTTACGACTTCTGGTTGTAGCCAGTCAAAGGGAGCATGCTCTGGGAATAATATGTCCGCGACTTGACGCGCTCTTTTCAGCGACATTGGGAAATTTTGAGAACGAATCTTTAAGTTCCTTCTTGTTATTTGGAACGCGTCTCCCCATGTGTCCTTGTCCAGCTCCATGCACAGTGGCTTTGTTTTGAATCTTCCAGTGGCTTTGTTTGGAATTGTATATTAGCTGGCGTAATTCATTTTTTAAGCGTTTATATTCGTGTTTAAACAATTTAAAATTTTCTTCGTTAGTTTTTTTGGTTCTTTGCCGCTGGTATTTTCTTCTAGCGACTATGCATTTAAATCTCGTGTCAGCAATTTAATCGGTCCAACAGTATACTGGCCTCTGGGCTTTTTATTTCCAAGCTTTCGCAAGGTGACGTCACACGCTCTGCTCATCACGTGAGTCAGTGTCTCAGCATTTTCGGTAATTTTATTTTGAAACTGCTCTGTCAAGCATTTTCGAATTTTCTCCTCCTGCAGTTGTTGTGAGTTCCAGCCGCTTGTTGGTGACTTTGACATTTTTTGTGGTCTTACATGTTGCCTTATGGTGTACAAGATATATACAAGTATCGGTGGTCACTCAGAGATTCTTTTTCGAGTACCCTCTATCCTAGGAACCCTGTCGTTTATGGAGTTGGTAGAAAAGGTAAGATCTATGGTGGAGCCCGAGTTTCCCCTCACAAAATTGCAGCTATCTCCTTTATTCTGGATGACCAAATACAGATCCACTGTCCAGTCTGTCACGATGTTTCCCCTTTTGTCCAAGCATGGGGATCCCCAGTAGGGGGATTTTGCGTTAAAGTCACCAGCTACTACTATCCCTCTTTTGCTTTGGAGCTTGATACACTGATTTCGCAGTTCTAAAGATTTGGACAGTTGGTCAGTTGTTTTGTTGGGTGAGAAGTAGCAACTGAATATTGTTGGGCTAACTCTACCCACACGAAACCTTGTCCGAAGCCGGTGTTTACTATTGATGTTGTTCGGTTTTTGATTCAAATCGCTGAGTCCTTTTCTTCGTTTGTGAACAATTTAGCACTAGTGGCCAGTTTTTTGTTTGGTTCACAAATTATTGCTATATCCGCGTTCTAGAGCGTTCTAGAGTTCTAGCAATCAGCAAATCGTGTGCTGCACGGCATCTCGCGGTATTTATTTGGATTACCTTAAGCATTTTTTGCAAATGTCCTCCTTGCCTCCGCCAGTGCTTTCCTGAAAGCTGGACATGATCCCGTGTCAGCTCGGTGTCCCTTTATGTCACAGATGAGGCAGTATGGCTCTTCCTCACAGCCTTTTGCTTTGTGACCTTCTTTGCCAAATCTGAAACAAAGTTTTTTCGGTCTGGGCCCTTACAGTCAGTAAGTAACGTGGTAATAATGCGTGGTAACCCGTTTTCCAACATCTATGGCATCTCTTAAGCTCAATTCGTTCTCTAATGCTGCAGTATATCCACCCTATTTGGAGTGTATCCTTTTCTAGGGGAATACTTGCTAGGTTTTGTGGTAAAACGACAGTAGCCACTTGTCTTTCACCATAAGCAGGTCTAAGATTCTTTATTTTAACTTGTTTGTCCTTTGTCCCTAGGAAACTATTAATAGATTGCTTTATTTCCTCTGCGCTTGTGACGGCATCAATGTCCTTGATGTGGACTAGCGTCGGTGTTTTTAGAGCGGGCGTCGACTTCTGGCAATGTTTGTGCTAAAAGTTCCACCAGGTCGGATGTGTTTCCCCCTTTGGTCTCAAGAAGCAGGTCTTCAGCTTTCGTTTGCCTAATGCCGACAATTTTTGAACCTGAGGTTTCGGGGTTTATTTCCTCTTTTACTTTCTTGAGTAGCTCTGCGTAGGTCTTGCCTCTTTCCTTTATGAACACTGCTCCAGTTGTTTTTTATTTCTTTTTTCCATCGTGTCCTTTGTTAACGGTCCATTCCTTCGGTACGTCTTCCTTCTCGTTTCGTTCCTTCGGCGAGTACACCCGGATCTCAATTTCTGTGTCAGCAAAAATAAATTCTAGCTGTTTTTTTATCATTGGCCATTCGGTCACAAAAGGTTTGGCAAATGCCAGTTTAGTTCGACCATTTTGTGTCATCAGTTTTTTTAGCTCCTTTATGCAGTTGAAACTTTTTTCAGGACTAAGTGTTTCGTCCTATTTTTCCAAGGACGAAAGAGACAGACAAGACTAGACGGACAAGACTAGACAGAGAGGACTAGACAGAAAAGACTAGACAGACAAGGCTAGATAGAGAGTACTGACAAGGTACTGACAAGCTCTAAACTAGTCTGACAAGGCTAGACAGACAAGGATAGACAGACAAGATTAGACAGACAAGATTAGACAGACAAGATTAGATAGACAAGGCTAGAGACTAGAGAGATAAGATTAGACAAACACGACTACACAGACAAGAATAGACAGACAAGGCTAGTCAGACAAAACTAAACACGTAAGATTAGACGGAAAATACTAGACAGACAAGATTAGACAGATAAGACTAGACACACAAAACTAGACAGACAAGACTACACGTAAAAAAGTACACTCTAAAAAGAGCTCTGATATCTAAGCATTTATTACAGTTTCAAATAGTAGCATCGGCCTTACGAATTTGAAACTATAAAAACTAGAGTTTGTCGGGTCATACCAATTATTACAGTTTTAAACATTAAATCTTTCAATTCAGAATAGTAGGGTTAGTTTCTTTTTTTATCCCTGAGCTGGAGAAATTTCAATGCCACACTGTCATTTTTAATACCAACTAATCGAACTAACAAAAACTGAAAATTAATTTTTACAGTTCCACTTTGGATGATTTAATCCTCAGAAGAACAATAAGCAAAGTTGTATAATGTACACTTTACACTTTTATAAACTGAAATTTGTTTTATATTTGACATTAGATACGTACTCGAATGGGAATATTAAAAGTTTAATTCGTACATTCTACAGAATGATTGAGTAGAAAATGATTTAAATTTCTAGATGGATTGATATAGAAGCATTAAAATTTGAGATATAGGTCATAAAATCTCCTATATTAAAATGCATATTTTATAGTTAAAGAAAGGAGTAATTGAAAAGGAGTAACCGAAGATTTTCCAATTTTTCTAATGTTAGTAACTGTAATGTTAGGTTAGGTTTTTAAAAAACACAAAATATAAATCAATTACTATCTCTTTGAAGCAAAATAATATCATTAAAAAAACAAATATATTCGTTAATAAATAATAAAAATTATTTGTAACAGAAACGCGTGGAAACAACATAAGTTGCAATTACAAGTAATCATTATGATTTAATAACAAAAAATTTATAATTTAAAAAAAAATATGAATTTGTTTGAAAAACATATAATTTTTTTATATTTGATTTAATTATTCTTGCAGACAATTCTAAAGTTGCAAAAAAATACTATAGTATAGTCTATATAGTCTAGTACTATAGTATAATAATACTACAGTCTATGGACAAACAAGACGAGACAGAACATACTAGACTGACAAGACTAGACAGAAAAGATTAGACAGGCAAGGCAAGACAGAAATTCAAGTCATTGTGAGTCAGACGGAGTGAATAATCGATGCTAGCAAGCTGTCGATAAAATTATTTTAATTACTGAATTTTAAAATAAAATAAAAGTAGTTAAATATTAAATATTGGAATGTTAAATACTAAGCACTAATATTGTTAATTCCTTAATTTCTTCACCAGGTGGAAGTCACTAGGGTCTGCACTATTCCATGTAAATTAAGATCCGGCGCCATCGATTGTGATAAGATTTTAGAACTTTTCTCAAGTTCAAATTTCAAGGATCTAATCATGGATATAATTAGAAGCCAGGTGGAGCTCTGCAACTAAAAATCTCTCAACTGACCGCAGTAATAGAAGGGCTAGCTAGCTAAATCTAACCAGAATTTGTTACTAGCCTTCTCAGCAGATAACGCGAATAAAATTGCAAAGAATCAAAGGTGTGAGAATATGTTACAAACTGAATCAAAAGGCAACGTAAAGTCTACGGCGCTATCTAAAGGAATCGATACTAGTGAACAAAAAGAAATTTCAAACGATTTGATAAAAACACGAATTACTTATCCCCGAGAAATAAGGTCGTAGACTACCAAAACAGCCGACGATAAGGAACTTTGGCAGACTCAAAAAAAATATTCCAGGAAACCGCGGCGCTCTAACATTATAATAGGAACAAATCATGATAATATGGAGTTAAGAGCTATAAATAAACAAACCCACCTACATATCAAATTAAATCATTTATTTATCATTTAGTATAACATACATATAAGATAATTCATGTGTAAGGTGAAATAGTAATGATAACTTAGCAGAAACAACAGGCACGTTACATACTACGTATTGCCTAAAATGAAGGAATATAAAGCAATGAAAAGGCTAGAACCTCAACTCGCTAAGGAAGAGGTAACACATTATCTAAAAGGATAGAATTTCAAAAGCGTTCAATGCCAAAAACATGTCTAAAAGCATCTCAATCTCAAGCATGTCAATTCCATTGGAAATGTTGCTAGATATAAAGTGTGGCCTAGCTACACACAGGTTAACCGTGTTTTCTGGATTCTATAAAAGAAGAACAACAAGATATTGGCATAAATAGGATAATTTTAATCAAACAAAATGCATAATAAATTGGAAATTCTATCGAGAGAGTAGAGAAAATACTGGAAAAACACGATAAATGCATGTTTTTGATTATAACCAAACACTGGAGGAATGCGGATCAGCTAGGTTTTAACGTTAAAGTTAACAACTTCGTACTGACGTCCCACATCTGCCGAGAAGCAGGTGATCACGGAGGCTCCGCTATTTACTGGACTTGGGTACAAACTAAGACGGAATAATAATGCAATTGCAGAACCGCATATTTTTGAATTTTTAGCAATAGAAACACTATTGAGAGATAAGGTGCTGGTGGTAGGAGCCAAGGGCGTAGCCAGGGGGGGGGAGGCTTGGGGGTTTTAAACCACATCCACCCCACCCCGAAATATGCAACATTATATTGAAATCCGGAGGGACGAGTAGACACGACTATCTTCAAGAGAGCATTGTAGATGTGGAGTTTAGGAACCCTTGTGTATCACTTTTAGAAAGTAAATTGGTGGTGAAAGTACATTTCCTCAAAAAGGTTCAAAATTTCTTCTTTTTTTCCCCTAAAACAAAACTTGGAAGCAACATTTTCAAATCTGAACCAAAATTTAGAAGCAAAATTTTCTATTTAAACGCAAAATATTTATAAGCAAAATTTAAAATTTAGAAGCTAAACGTTCAACTTTTAAGGAAAATTTAGGAGGAAAATTTTCAATTTAGAAGCAATTTGTTCAATTTATAAGCAAAATTTACAATTTAGAAGCAATATCCATATGTTCCATTTAGAAGCTAAATTTTCAAATCTGAACCAAAACTTAAAAGCAAAATTTTCAATTTAGAAGCAAAATGTTAAGTTTAGAAGCAAAATTTTAATATCTGAAGCAAAATTTTAAATTTAGAAGCAACATGTTAAATTTAGAAGCCAAAATTCCAAATCTGAACCAAAATTTAGAAGCAAAATTTTGTAATCTGAAACAAAATTTAGAGGCAAAATTTTCAATTTAGTACCAAAATTTAGAAACAAAATTTTCAAATTTAGAAGCAAAATGTTCAGTTTATAAGCAACATTTATAATTTACAAGCAAAATGTTCTATTTAGGAGCTAAATTTTGAAATATGAACCAAAATTTAGAAGCAAAATTTTCAAATCTAAAGCAAAATTTTCAAATCTGAAGCGAAATTTTCAAATCTTAATTTTGTCCTTATAAATAATAATTTTGTGTTTTTAAACTGCAATTTTGTCGCTTCAAGACTAGAACTCATTCCTTTTGTGAACTCGTTCTTTTGGTTCCACATCAAATAAACATTAAAATTTGAGACGTTTTCTATAATTGAATTTTGGCAAGAATATTTTCTTATTCTTATCTTGGGGTTAGAAAATGTTTTCTAAAACGTCTAGGGACCATCACATATCATACCACTATGCTCATATACTAACCATGGAGTCGGTGGCTGAGGTTTCAGCCCCTACCGTTATTCGAATAAGACTTCAATGATATGAATAAGAACTTCCACGCAGAATTGATTCCGAAGGTATGTTGGGATGATTTGTTCCAATTTAACCACAATGACATCGATGTTTTTAAAATTCGCCATGATAGTTTGTTGAAGTCGTAATCTTCCACGCTGTCTAGACGGATTGGAAGATGGGTATAATGGATATACTACTTAACCTCTGTGTACACGATGGCACAATTCCAGACAAGTGGCGCAACGCAATTACCACCCTGCTCCACAAAAAAGGGGACAAGGCCGACTTACAAAACAATCGACCCATAACACTTTTAAGCCAACTCTAATAACTATTTACTAAAGTAATAACATCAAGATTAGGGAAGAAATTAGATTTTTTACCAACCAAACGAACAAGCTGGATTCCGCTCTAGGTTTGGAACAGACGACCATTTCCAAAGCATCAAAGTCCTAATCTAAAAATCAGTGGAGTAAATTCGAGGACTTCCACAAAGCTTTTGATACTGTAGAGCTAAACGACACCATGGACGTCTTGAGAGATTGTCGCATTGACTACAGATACTCAGAACTACAATGCTAAAACTAGCATGCTACAATATCTGTAAAGTTACATGAAAACACCAACCCCATTGAATGTGGAATGGGAGTAAGATGGGATACCATGTTCCCAAAACTATTTGTAACGGTGCCTACAGTATGCCTTCAACAAGCTAAATTAGGAAACAAGAGGCATTAAGATTGAAAAAAAACTAGTACCTACCTACCTAGTACTACTACCTTCGTTTTGCGGACGACATAGTCCACACAACCTGGGACAGTTAAGGCAGATGCTGGAAGAACTTTATATCGTATGATTGAATGTTGGATTGGAGATCCATTTTTCGAAAACAAAAGTAATGACTAATTTGGTACCAAGCGAAGACTTTAACATCAGAAACACAATCGTAGATTTACACAACCAGACCTGCGAATTGCAAAGAAGAACCAACCTGGCTTGGGCAGCATATAGGAAACTCAGCCATGTCTGGCTGAGATATTCCGATATATCAAGTAATTTTCAATTCCGAAATGTCTGGAAAAGAAAGTACATGACCAATCTATTCTGTCTGTCCTTACATATGAGGCGAAACCTTTACTCTAGCTGCCAATACGACAAGAAAACTTAAAATCTCCCAACGAAAAATGGAAAGATCAATGATCGGAATAACCCTTCACCACCATACTACCTATGAGGATCTGCGGAGGAAAACTAAAGTGGCAGACGTGATCGAGCGTATAACTCAACTCAAATGGAGATGGGCTGGCCACGGTCGAATGAAGGACCAACGATGGACGAAGAAAATATTAGATTGGAGACCAAGAGCCGATAAGTGTGGCAGAGGAAGACCACCGACACGATGGACCGATGCCCTAAAATGGATGGAGGAGGCCTATGTACAGCAGTGGACGGAACGGGCTGGTTAATGATGATGATAATGACATCGATGTTCAGTGGGATCTGTTTATGGACATGTTGCGAGAGAATTTTGAGGGAGCATTCCCTCGAGTTCCCACCCCTAGGAAATATAGGGGTCAATGGGTGTATAAGAACCCACTTTTGGCACTGGAGAAAAACGTGGAACTCCTTCAAACATTAGCAGCCTACAATCCGGATATTTAGAATAGGCACAATAACCTACGCAGAAAATAAATACATCAGTCTATTAGGTAAAGTTAGATAAAAAGAAGCGTTGCACTGAAAGGTACTGAAGAAGATAACTGATATATTTATATACCACAACGAAGATCCACTCGCAAGTGTCTCAAATATAAATAATTTCTTTGCCAACGTAGCTAAAAATCTTGTACACTTTAATAATCATATTGAGTATGAAGATAATAATCTAGTGAATACTAAATATATTCCTAACCCCAATTAGTAAGGAGGAACTCGATATCACAATCATGAATCTAAAGAAAAGGTGCAGGCCAAAAGTGCAATGATGAATTCTCATCTGTATCTTTTTTAATACGGGCAAATTTCCAATGAAGCTAAAACTGGGTCAAATTACTCCTGTTTACAAATCGGGCGATATAGGGTCTATAGAGAACTACTGACCTCTAAATATTAGTTCGGTGTTTTCTAAAATTCTTGAAAAACTTTTGTGTTCTAGAGTACTTTTCTTCTGTGAGAAGCAACAGATCATAAGTCACCAACAACACGGCTTCATTAAAGGGAAGAACACGGCCTGCTATCAATTCGCCAACGGCATAGGATTCTAGAAATTAAAAATATTCCATGCGGGATGTTAATGGACCTATCTAAAGCATACGACCTAGTAGATCATACCATATTCTAGCGGATAAACTATCTAAATATGGTATCGGAGGAGTCGCGCTTGACTGGATTACATCATTTTTGAGAAATAGAACACAAATTACCAAACTAAAAACCCGTTGTGGATATGTGAATTCCAACACAAGAAAAATTAACATAGGGATACCACAAGGTAGTACTATAGGACCACTGCTCTTCACATTATTTTTAATGACCTGCCTCGAATGCTCGTCACCCCGCAGCATACAATTAGCCCGCAGCATATTTTCTAGTCAGTAGAGAACATTAGTCAGATCGCTGGTCGAGCAATGTATTTGATGACCGCATGGTTTACTAATAATAAATTACTATTAAACAAGAATAAAACGAAGTCCATCTTCCAAACTAGTGGAAGCACTTCGAGTTACCCTCAAGAAATCCGAATGGGGAATGATGTAATAAAGGTAGACCAATCAGTGAGACTCTTGGTCTGTATAGCGACAATACAATAGAGTGGTCGTCGCATGTCGACCATGTAAATAATAAACTGAACCGGGCAGTTTTTACATTGCGAGTCTTGCGATATGTTACAATCACATATTAAATTTAGAATCATCTTCTGGGGTAACAGAATTTACGTTAGAAACGTGTTCAGGATACAGAAGCAAGCCCTCCGTTTTCTTAACATACCACGAAACTTGCAGGGGTATTTTTAAAATGGCTAATGTACTAATAATTACGGGCATCTACATATATAAAAATATCCTAGTTCATAGTCAAACACAGGCACTTATTTACAAGCCGAGACACAAGCCTTTCACAAACCGAGTGAAAGTCATATAAGGTACAACAAAGAACTATATAACATACCCAAACATATTCTGCTGATGACTGAAAGGAGCCCACAAATATTAAACTCTATAAAATTGCCAGCATATATTAACACTATACAGGCCACGCAATTACATTGGTGAACATCGTCAGACACCTTTACTTACGAATTAATAAAAAGAAGTTTGTATATAATTGTGAAAAATACAAAAGAATTTTTCAAGGAAAATCTCAGATAAATTTCCGGTTCAAAATACTGCCAGAGCTGGTTTTACAAAGACAAAAAAATATGGCAAATTTTCCAAATTTGAGTTTTCGCAAGGGTTTTTATACAGTCTTTTCGATGGTAGTTTCGGCGATTTTTTTCTGTTCGTTTGGTTGTGATCGAAATATAAAATCCGACCGTCAACAGATCCCAAAACACATTTCCTTTTTGGTTTTTCTATTTCCCATCCAAACAGCATTTGGAAAAGTCAAAATTTTTCGATAAATTCTTCAGCTTCGAAGGTACGATCCAAAGTTTTAGCTGTAGTTTTTCCACAGTAGGGAAAGATCGTATGTTCTATTCCCACCGCCACCACATGACCGGCGGGTGTGGGGTTACATAGACCTCACACCCCCTTTACCGTGGGGTTACATAGACCTCACATCCCTTATAATGTGGGATTACATAGGCTTCACAGCCACCGGTCATGTGGTGGCGGTGGGAATAGAACATAGGATATTTACCCACTTTCCACAAATTAGGATTGAATTTTCCTACAATTTCTTCAGTTCCTCATGTCTGGTCCAAAATCCAAGTATCGAATTTTACGAGAATCTAGTGGAAACGTATAACCTTGTGGAGAAAAGTATTCAATAACCTGTTAAGTTAATATCTTTCTCCACAAACGTCAAATTAAAACTTAACCTCGTCAATCATACACGAGGAGTTCAGGTAAGTATATTCCAATTTATTATTCAAAACTGCAAAGCGGCAGTAATGAGATATAATCTCTAAAAGCGCCTGCAGATGACTATTCACTTAAGTTAAATAGAAAGATAAGATCTTAAAAACAATGATATTTATCTAGTACTCGTTTAATGCCACGAAAGTGGACTGGCGCCTAGTAATAACATACAAATATCTGTATAATTCAATATCCTGCGGGGTATTAGCAAGGGAAGTAGTTATTTCAACATGAGATTTGCTTTGTAGTCTTAATAAGATTTAATATTATAGAGCTACTAACAGGTTGAATATATTTACATATTCAGGCTATATTTTGCTTTTAATAAATTTTGATGACATCTTATGTTTATCATGGTCTAACGCAGGGGTTCTCAAACTTTTCAAAGTGGGGGAACACTAAACTCTGATATATTTTTAAGCGGAACATCTACATTCTACAACATAATATAAACGTTCAGACAGGATAGCTAACCTTTTTGAAACCAAAAACAGTAATAACAAACAGAATAATGTTCGCAAAAAAAACACTATGGTATTATAGAGCAAAAAAATAAACAGAAACGTGTCAGAGCATGTGATTGACAACCCCCTGCTTCAAAGTGCAACTTCTAGAAAATAATATGTATATAAATAGAATATGTACCGATATTGATTAAAGCAAATACATATATTTATTGAAAAAACACAATTAAAAATAACACTATTTTAAAAAAATCTCAAATTTAATGCGATACATGAGCTTGACGATCTTGAGAGATCTCAACGATATTGGGAGGAATAAATGATAAAGCCACACGCATTTCTTCATCTATATTCCCTAGTCTCTCCTGCTTCGCAAAGATAAGACATGGAAAATAACAATAATATATATTCAGGGCTTTTTGCTTATATTCGGATATTCATCTTTAACTGAGATTCAAAAATTTTCAGGAGTGTTTTCATGGAACAGTAATTTTAATCCACGATCTGGAAAAAGCGACGTCAGTTCTTCTTCTTCTTTTAAAGTAAAACTAGAAAATTCGGAAGAAACAACTGCAATCATAAACAACGGGTTTCTTATCCAATCATACGTTCTGCGCTTAACAATGGAAAATATTTTTCAAGTTCTTCTTCTATAGTTGATAAATGTTCAATTATCCAAGAAACGATTGCCTCGTTGGTATTTTGCTCAGAAGGAAATGTCTAAGAATGTCGATGTCTAAGAATGTTTTCATCTTTTCCTTGCATACTCATATTGACTGTATTAAAGGAATCAAAAATTTAGACAAATACGCCGAATTATTGCAACAATCATCATTTTTTAGATAATTCACAAAAAGTTTTTGATTTTCTTTTTTTTTTATTTAAAAAAAACAATTCATTTAATTCATGTAATTGATTTTTTAATGTCAACACACGATTTAAAACCTTTCCTCGTGACAACCACCTCACTTCGATATGAAGAAGTAAACACTGATAATCTGCTTCCATCGATGAACAAAGTTGTTTGAAAATTAGGTTCTTTATCGGTCTCATTAAAATTAACCATGGCAACTACTTGGTCAAAACCTTATTCTAATTTCTTCTTATGAAAAGTACTCTCGGTGCAAGAAACAATGTTGAAATATTATATTTGAATTAATAGTTTTAGCTAAAGTAACAAATCCTTTGATTGATCCCATCATGGACGCTGCTCCAACGCACAGATCCCATGATAATTTGAAAGCATTCAAATACGTTGCTATTGCATTAAACAAGTCCTGACCAGTTGTACGACCCAAAAGTTCCTCGCAGCATAAACACTGATTTAATATCTCTTGTTCATAAATAAATCGTACAAAGCCTAAGAGCTGTGCCTTGCCACTTATATTAGTTGATTCTTCTACTTGTAATGCAAAAGACATATTAACAAGCTTACCTGCGACTGTTTCTTCAATGCTGCAGGGCATGTCATTAATTCTTCTACGAATTGTATCATCAGATACCAAAATCTTCTAAATTTCCTTCTTTGCTTATTCCTCAAACATAATTATCACTATTTCACAGCAAGCAGGCAAAATAAGAGGTTCTGCTATTGTGTGTGGCTTTAATTTTAGTGCTACTAACTCGGCAATTTCATACGACGAAAGTTGTACTTTATTTAACTTAATACTTTTTCAAACTTTTGACTTGCATTTCTAAAAGTTTATTAAAATATGCTTTGTTTTTTGTTAAAAGATTTTGATATTCAGTTTTGAAATGACGCCTTAATTTAACGGGCGCCATCGCGCTATTGGCAGTTTCTTACAGCATACAATGCAGAGAGGTGTTGGACAATCTGTATGTCCGGTCCAGGCGAATTGAAATTTTAAGTATTTTTCGTCATACAAACGATTGACATTTAGAATTGATTTAAAAAAATTTCTATTTTCTTTCTCTCTCCAATTCTACTAGCGCTATATAGCGAATTGTAGAATTGAATAAAGCTGACTTTTGCCATACTAACTGCAATAATATTTTTTAATTTCGATGTTTTCGCGGAACACTTAAATGTATATCGCGGATCACCAGCGTTCCACGGAACACGTTTTGAGAACCTCTGGTCTAACGCAAACTGCTTTTTGATTGATCTGATTTTTTCGAAAAATAAGAAAAAACATTTTCTGCTCCCCCATGATCTTGTCCAAAGCCTAAGTAGCAGTTTTGTAGAAAACCGAAAAATTCCATATTTTAAAGATTTATATGAAAGATTTTGGTTTTTCCAAGGAAAATTTAAAAAAAAAATTTCGCCAAACCTCAGAAAACGAAACCGATTTTCCAACTCCGTTCCTTCCAAATATTAAAGGGCAAAACAAAAAACAGAAAGGAAAAAATAACTATTACGTCAGCGGATGCTATACTTTGTTCTTTACTATAAATCCACTTATTAAGAAAAAACTTAATAGTACATTAAGGGACAGCAATTTGTTAATCATATAACAAACTTTATGAAGTTTATCGGTTTTTACAAACCGATATTTCAATCTATATTCTATTCTCGCATTATTTATACTGATACTATTTATTTTTTTCAGGCTAAACACTTAGTCTTTCCCGTCTGAGTTGTTGGACATACTTCATATAGCATATTGTACTTGTAACATATACTTAAATAATCAAATAAAATTTTTTGATTTGACTAGACAGACAAGACTAGAGAGATAAGACTAGACAGAAAAGGCTAGACAGAGAAGACTCGACAGACAAAACTGGACAGATAAGACTAGACAAATAAGACTAGACAGACAAGACTAGACAGACAAAACTAGACAGACAAGACTAGAGAGATCAGACTAGACACTACTTGGCCCATAAGACAAGACAAGTGAGACTAGATAGAGCGAACTAGACTAGGCTTTAGATGTTTTTGGAAATTGGTTTTCATGTTGAAATTGAAAAAAAAAGTTTCAAAGGTCGGCGGAAAGTAATTGACTTTTCGAAATTAATTGATTTCGGGTTTATGGGGGATCATCAATGGCCTGGGGCTTTTCCCTTCGGCGGGTTTATTGGAAACGCGAAAGGGAAAACATTTCCAACATTATAACATTCCCTTCAAACAAAATAAATTTTACAGCATTAAGCATATCGTCGGCGACACAAGAAAACCTTGTAACTTCTGTAAGTTAACTTTTACAGGATACAACTTTTAGTCTTTCATTTGTTTATTATTAATAATCGAATAAAAATAACAACCACAAAACGTGTTTCTTGTGAAAAATATGATACAAGGAATTGATATAACCCGGATTTTTAGGTTTTACTTACTGGAGCCGCACATTAACTAGAAAAATTGGAGTTACGAGTTTTATGTACTTTTATCTACGATCACTATTGTAAATGCCCATTATTGTTCAGTTCGTGACTATGTACAGTTCGTGACTATGTAAATACACCATAACGCACACGTATGTAACAGTCCGCGATTAATGAGTTTGCTTTATGATTCGTTGATTGGTTGAGAGCTGCTAAGTTCAGCGCCCCCCTTTCCCAAATTCAAACTTACGGAAATTGACATTGCGTACATTGGGTTGCCTATATCTATCAGCACTTTTATTCCAATTTAACCCAAATAAGTACTAAATAATAAGGTATGTAACCATTAAGAATGTATTTCTTTTCATTTCTTTCAAGTTAAATAATGTCAAGTAACACGTCTTCTAAACGGGATTCTTAGTGTTTTTATAGCGGTTTAAAAGTTTATATCAATGGGGCGATGTTGAGTCTTTGGTATAGGGTTGTAGACAAACTTTGTACACTGTTGCTTCTTCTTGCAGTCCTTCTCCTACCGGAGGTTGGACACCATCATGACTATTGTTATCCTGTTCACCGCTGCTCTGAACAGTTCCGTGCTGCTACAGCTGAACCACTCGCGCAGGTTCTTCAGCCAGGATACTCTACGCCTACCAATACTCCTGGTTCCTTTAATTTTTCCCTGCATAATAAGTCTTAGAAGACTATATTTGGGGCCTCTCGTGACATGGCCTAGATACTCCAGTTTCCTTTTCTTAATGGTCAGCACGCATTCCTTTTTTACCTTTTCTAGTACCTGTTTGTTGGTGACTTTATCTTTCCAGGATATTCTAAACATTCTGCGATAACACCACATCTCGAACGCTTCCAACCGTTTTAGTTCAGGTTTCTTTAGGGTCCAGGCTTCAACTCCGTATAGCAGGGTAGAGAACACATAACAGCGTAGTATTCTAATTCGTAATTCTATATTAGTGTTTCTGTTACAAATAAACTTTTTCATTTTCATAAATGCTGATCTTGCTATCTCCACCCTTCTTCGTATCTCACCTGCCTGGTCGCTTGTTTTGTCTAGCACGGTTCCAAGATATTTGTAGGAATCTACTCTTTCAATTATGGTATTGTTGATATTTAGTTGCACTTGTTGGTTATGTGCCTTATAAACTACCATACACTTAGTTTTTGAAAGATTCATTTGAAGTCCATAAGCTTCACATTGGTGGTTTACTCTTTCGAGTATGTGTTGTAGTTCTGCTTCGCTATCTGCCAATAATACTGTATCGTCTGCATATCTGATGTTATTTATTACCTCTCCGTTTATGTTTATACCTATTGGTTCTCCTAACAAAGCTTCTTCATATATAGCTTCACTGTATATGTTGAATAATAGCGGGGACAGGATGCAGCCTTGTCTAACTCCGCGGCGTATTTCTATTTCGTCTGTCAGTTCATTTTCGATTTTTACAACTGCACTTTGTCCCCAATATAGGTTGGTAATTATCCTGACGTCTTTCCGGTCTAAATTCTTTCTAAGTATTAGTTGTTGTAATTTGTCATGCTGAACTTTATCGAAAGCCTTTTGGAAATCGATGAAGCACACAAACAGGTCTTGATTTATGTCTAGGCATCTTTGAAAAAGAATATTTATTCCGAAGAGTGCTTCTCTTGTTCCAAGCCCTTCTCTAAATCCAAATTGGCTATCACTTATGTCCTCTTCTAGTTTTCGATAAATTCTTTTATGGATGATTTTTAGAAAGATTTTTAGTGCATGGCTCATAAGTGCAATAGTCCTATAATCTGTGCACTCTCTAGCATTTGCTTTTTTAGGGATCAATACAAATGTCGATAAAAGCCATTGTTTCGGTATGATGACACTGTTGACACTATTGATACTGTTGACACTGTTGCTCAATGTTGCCAAATGCGAAACATTGGTCCGTGTATAGACCACCGAATCATCAACATTGTATATCTATATTCTATATATATATATATATATATATATATATATATATATATATATATATATATATATATAAACTGAACTGGGCAGTTTTTGCATTACGAGTCCTACAGCGATATGTAGATCAAGTTTTGAGGCTTGTAAATTTCTCTAAGTTACAATTACATATAAAATTTTGAATTATCTTCTGTGGTAAAAGCATTTACATTAGGAACGTTTTCAGGATACAGAAGCAAGCCCTCCGTTTTCTTAAAATACCACGAATCATGCAGGGGTGTTTTTAAAAGGGCTAATGTACTAACAATTACGGGCATCTACATATATGAAAATATCCTGTTCATAGTCAAACACAGGCACTTATTTACAAGTTTTCACAATTCAAGTGAACGTCATGCAAGGTACAGCAAAGAACTATATAACATACCCAAACATTATCTGGTGATGACTGAAAGGAGACCACCGTGCAGCAATACTAAGTACTAAATAATAAGGTATGTAACCATTAAGAATGTATTTCTTTTCATTTCTTTCATGTTAAATAATGTCGAGTAACAGTTATCCCATCAAAAACATAAAATGTAAAAAAGTTTCGTAACGCAATTCTTTCGCTATAAAAAGTTGCGAGATCTCATGTAAGACCAAGTCAGTTATTTCAGTTAGTATTTATGGAAGCACCTATTCAACAACTTTGTTATAAATTGCTATCTAATCGATATTGCCTATCAACATTTAAAGTGACCGTATCAATATTAGACACCTTTTTAATAATTCTTATTTTTCATTTAAGTAATGGAAAATTAAAATTTCGGGATTTTTATTTTCTATCTATTTCTTCCTTTATAGCAGTTGTTCTCAAACTGTGTGCCGCGGCACCCTAGGGTGCCGCGAGCGTATGCCTGAGGTGTCGCAGCAAAAATCAAAAAATGTAAAAAAAAGAGAAAATTGCATGAGGAGGCAAACGAATTTGAGTTCCTACTTTTATTGCAGAATTAGGTAGAATTGGCTAAAATCTGGGTCTTTAAAACAGCAAGGTGATGAAATCACAGAAGTTTCGCTCTATGTAGTTCTATCAAATAGCAAGCGAGTTTACACAATTTCAGAGTCTGTGGAGAACGAGCTTATATGAAGGTTGTTTTAGTTAACAGCTTGATGAAAGTTCGGACGTTGTGGGACTTGTTGTTTTTCTGGTGTTGTAAGGTTCCATTCGAAATGCAAACACATGAAGAACTTTTGATGAGTGATTTGCTTAAAACTTACACCACTGGCGTGGTTATAGACAAATTTAAGTTAGCGACAAATATATACAGAAAAATGATTTGAAACGGAGGAAGTGTGTTGGATATTAGTAGCGATGGAGCGGCTGCAATGGTTGCAAAAGTAAAGGGAACCGTTTCAAGAATGAAGCAAGTGGCAGATAATGCCACCACCATACACTATGTCATTCATCGAGATTCTCCGGCAACTATAAGGATACTGCAAGATTTAAAAGTCGTATTGGATGGTGCTGTGAAGATAATTAATCATGTTAAGAGTCGCCCGCTTCTAATACATCTTTAAAACTTACCGCCGAAGATCTGGGTATGGATCACATCCACCTCTTTTTTTGGCCTTTCTGAACTAAAATATGCACTAGTAGTAACATTTACAGAAGAGCCTTTTATCCAACAATTCACTGTTGTTGATTGACTGCTATACCTTTCCGACATCTTTGAAAAACTAAATGAAACCGCTCAATGTTGTCAATTCTCAATGTTGCATACTCAACATACGCTCACATTAAAAACAGGTGCAGGAGCAAACTCTCTGCACCAAGTGATTTGAGGGTGAAATTAACCTTCGATAAACTTAAAGGAAATAATACAAAAATCTTCCAAACAATTTCATTCATCCCATTAAAGATAATTGAGCATTAAATTCTGTATTCTTTTTTTTTATCTTCCTAAGTTTAAAAACCGTTTTTAAGGTAGCTGTCCGGCGAAATTTTTGTAGCTCGACAAGAGTGCCGCGAGATACTTTTAACTCGATAAGGGTGCCGCGGCAAAATAGTTTGAGAACCACTGCTTTATAGGCTAAAGGCTAACTAAAATTCAAAATTTGAAGTCTGTAAGATTGCTAGAAGTACCTTAGAATTTTGATGATAGCTGACAAAATTAAGAAATTTTTAAATAATCATTATAAAAACATAATAACATAACAAATTTAAAAATTGGTAATTATTATTTATTTAATAAAATAAATTTATTTAATGACTTTATTATTTTTGACTTATAAGGTGTCATAAAAAGATCTGGCAACTTCAGTGTTATGAGTCGACTGGTAGTAAAGGGATCAGAAGTTTATTAGCCCAAGATGTTGGCCGAAAACCTCGAATTACCAAAAGGCAAAAAATTATAGATAATCTATATAAAAAGCTGGAGTGTATTCTATCAAATAGTTTTTACTGTTTACTTTTTTTACTGTCGATAAACCAGATTGAAAAAAATATTTAACTTTAGTTATTTAAGTAATTACATCTGGAGCATCACATTGCTTTAATGTGTTCGTGTTTTAATATTATCCAAGTATATTGTACATAGTTTTTTATTCCTCAAAGTTGGGAAATTAATATAAAAAAAAAATAAAGACGTGACGGAAGCTTGTCGGCCATAGGAACCTGTGTATAGAATCGAAAAAAAATAATTTTAGATTTTTTTTCCAGACCAACTAAACAGTGGATCTCTTTCAAATTTTGAGAGGACATAATTAAAGTATTGATATGCATGTATGGAATTAAAAATTTTTTCCTTCCGTTATAGGCTAAAAATTCAAACTCACTAAAATTCAAAATTTGATGTTTGTAAGATTCCTAGAAGTACCTTAGAATTCTGATGATCGGTGACAAAATTATTATTTTTTTAAATCACCATTATTTTTCATTTAATGGATTATTAAATTTCGGGATTTTTTATTTTTCCTTCCTTTATAATATAAGGTATAATTATTAGGTATACCTGGCCCTTGGCAAAATAGCCAGATATAATATGTCTCTTGATACCTAAAACCTCAAACTTTCTGCTTTATACACAACGAAGTTACAGGGGGTCAAAAGTGCGAAACTTCCCCGCTACGCTACGAGGTATAGTTCCCCGCTATACTACGGCGCTACGTGGGTCGTGCGTAACTGTTCCACTCGCACGTAATTTTTATGCTTCCTACAACTCTCGTTACGTAAAATACTATTACAGGGATCTTGATTAGTGGAGATAAGTAGGGAAATATGTCACGTTCTAGACCCACCTCCACCTCTGACATGCGCATGCGCGATGACCTTTAACCCCTAACCTAACCTTGACCTCGACCTTGGAACTTCCGGTTTCGACTTCCGGTTTCGACTTCCGGTTTTAACTTCCGGTTTCGACATCCGGCTTCCGGTTTCGACTTCCGGTTTCGACTTCCGGCCGCCATTTTCGGAACTTGCGCGGGAAAATTCAAAATATAGACGCGAGGCGGGGAAATTCAAAATTAGACCCTGTTGAGACAAATGAGGTGTGAAGTTGGTTGCATACATCAACTGGACTAAATACATGAGACTAGACAGACGAGGCTAGAGCCATGGGACTAAATACATGAGACTAGATAGACGGGGCTAAATACATGAGACTAGATACATGAAACTAGATACATGGAGTCAGACAGACGAAGCTAAATACATGAGACTAGACTGACGGGGCTAGATACATGAGACTAGATAGACGGGGCTAGATACATGAGGCTAGACTAGACGGACTAGACTAAACCATTTTAAACCATTTGATGAGAAAAATCAAATCTGGTGTCAGAACGGCTCTAGCATGCGCCCTAAGGGAGTTACCGCCCGACAGCCTACCCCGCAGTAGATGACGTCATCCGCCGCGGCAGATATTGCTAAACTAATTATCTCGATGCTGATTGGCTGATTAACGAATAAATAATTACAGTTGACCTTTTCCCTCAATTTATATGTAATGGACAAGACTGGACAGACAAGACTAGACAGACAAGACTAGACAGACGAGACTAGTTAGATGAAGATAGACAGATGGGGGGCAAATACATGAGATTAGACAGACCAAGTTAAATACATTAAACTAGATTAGACTGAACTAAAATATATAAGGGATTGTTTAATGTAAATAAAATATATTTTCGATTGTTTTTTTATAATTGTTAATAATGTTTATATTATTACTTTCATTATGTTATCTACGTTTTATTTTGATTTACGGCTTGTTGATTAGACGCAACCGGATGTTTGTCAGTCATAACACTAGGCAAGAATAGAGGAGAGAGGACTAGACTAGACAAACTAGATTAGACAGACAGACAAGCGGAGAAAATTCAAAATGAGTTGTGGGTGGATAACGTACAATCCTGTATGCATACATAATTGATTGCAAACATATTACGGATTGATTCAAATGAGATTATTGGTTTTAGGCCGGACAAGATCGGACAATACCGAACAAGGTCGAACAAGAACGGACAAGACTATACAGACCTTATATTTATCCGAATAATTTCCTATGAGTAAGCGAAATTTCTTAAACTTGTCTGTGAACCAGATCGTATTAATGTTTTTCATTTATATAAATTCCAAAGAGTTAAATTTTCTGGCATCCACTTTTCATCTACTTGCATCCACTTTTCATTTACTTGCATCCACTTTTCATCTACTTGCATCCACTTTTCATTTACTTGCATCCACTTTTCATCTACTTGCATCCACTTTTCATCACGCTAAACAGGGTGTGAGGTCTATGTGACCCCACGCTAAACAGGGTGTGAGGTCTATGTGACCCCACGCTAAAAAGTGGATGGAGTGGACGGAAAGTGGACGGAAAGTGAACGGAAAGTGGACGGAAAGTGTTTGCTAATAAAATCTTGTACTCATTGGGGTAGGTTAGTTGGGTTAACATTAGGGTAGGTTAGCATTAGATTAGTTGGGTTAGGTTACAGGTGTTAGGAATGAAGCGCGCTTCAGTCTTAACACCTGTAACCTAACCCAACTTATCTAATGCTAACATACCCTAATGTTAACCCAACTAAACTCATTTTGAATTTTCTCCGCTTGTCTGTCTGTCTAATCTAGTTTGTCTAGTCTAGTCCTCTCTCCTCTATTCTTGCCTAGTGTTATGACTGACAAAGATCCGGTTGCGTCTAATCAACAAGCCGTAAATCAAAATAAAACGTAAATAACATAATGAAAGTAATAATATAAACATTATTAACAATTATAAAAAAACAATCGAAAATATATTTTATTTACATTAAACAATCCCTTATATATTTTAGTTCAGTCTAATCTAGTTTAATGTATTTAGCTTGGTCTGTCTTATCTCATGTATTTGCCCCCCCATCTGTCTATCTTCATCTAACTAGTCTCGTCTGTCTAGTCTTGTCTGTCTAGTCTTGTCTGTCCAGTCTTGTCCATTACATATAAATTGAGGGAAAAGGTCAACTGTAATTATTTATTCGTTAATCAGCCAATCAGCATCGATATAATTAGTTTAGCAATATCTGCCGCGGCGGATGACGTCATCTACTGCGGGGTAGGCTGTCGGGCGGTAACTCCCTTAGGGCGCATGCTAGAGCCGTTCTGACACCAGATTTGATTTTTCTCATCAAATGGTTTAAAATGGTTTAGTCTAGTCCGTCTAGTCTAGCCTCATATATCTAGCCCCGTCTATCTAGTCTCATGTATCTAGCCCCGTCAGTCTAGTCTCATGTATTTTGCTTCGTCTGTCTGACTCCATGTATCTAGTTTCATGTATCTAGTCTCATGTATTTAGCCCCGTCTATCTAGTCTCATGTATTTAGTCCCATGGCTCTAGCCTCGTCTGTCTAGTCTCATGTATTTAGTCCAGTTGATGTATGCAACCAACTTCACACCTCATTTGTCTCAACAGGGTCTAATTTTGAATTTCCCCGCCTCGCGTCTATATTTTGAATTTTCCCGCGCAAGTCTAAACCGGAAACCGGAAGCCAAATGTCGAAACCGGAAGTCAAAACCGGAAGTCGAAACCTGAAGTCGAAACCGGAAGTTCCAAGGTCGAGGTCAAGGTTAGGTTAGGGGTTAAAGGTCATCGCGCATGCGCATGTCAGAGCTGGAGGTGGGTCTAGAACGTGACATCTTTCCCTACTGAGATACGAGGTTTTCAGGAAAATCTCAAAAAATAATTTAAGAACGAAATTTAATTAAAGGACAATTATTACAATACTACATATAATACCTAATTTCTATTTTATTAACGTAAAAAAAAATGTTTTATTCGATTATATTAAAACAAAATAATAATTAAAAAATTATATCATACTTTAAAGATGGGGTTCAATCTGGTCTTGTCTACACTTGTCTGGTCTTGCCTGGTCTTGTCTGATCTTGTCTGGTCTTTTCTAGTCTTGTTTCGTCTTGTCTGGTTGTGTCTGGTCTTGTCTGATTTTGTCGGTTCTTATCTGGTCTTGTCTGATCTTGTCTGGTCTTGCCTGGTCTTCTCTACACTTGTCTAGCCTTGTCTGATCTTATCTGGTCTTGTCTGATCTTATCTGGTCTTGTCTGATCTTGTATTCTCTTGTTTTGTCTTGTCTACCCTATTCTGGTCTTGCCTGGTCTTGTCCGATCTTGTCTGCTGTTGTCTATTCTCGTGAAGTCTGGTCAAGCTTTGTCAAGTCTAGTCCAGTGTTCTCCAGTGTAGTCCATTCTTGTTCAGTCTTCTCCAGTCTTGTCTAGTCTTGTCCTGTTTTGACCAGTCTTGTCCAGTCCTGACCAGTCTTGTTTATTCTTATTTACTGTTGTCTGGACTTGTTTAGCCTTATCTTGTCTGGACTTGTTTAGGCTTTTCTTGTCTTGTCTTGTCTGATTGTATAAACTTGTTTGGTCTGTCATTTTATTAAAAACATGTTAATTCCCTATTCTCTTCGTAAGCATACTTTTAAAATATGTTTTGTGATTATGCTATCAGAGTGGAAGCAAGAAACTTAATTCAGGAGAAATATGGAATAGCATTTTCTTTCAATTTACAGTGACATCTTGTCACTGTGTGTGACAAGTTGAGTATTTACCTTTACTTTTCAGTTATTAACGAATTTATAATTCTAAGTAATTATAATTATAAGTAAATTATTATAATTCTAAGTAACAATGTTACCTGTATCAAGAAGAATTTTCATATTTTCTTTAAAATATTTATGTGGATGAATCCATTTCAATTCAATCCATTTCAGTTTTTGTTTTAAATTGAAAGAAGAAACATAATAAACAATAAATATGTAATTGCAGGTTTTATGTAGTAATAAAACTCGTTTAAATTTGTTATCTGCATTTACTTGCAGGTTACCAAATGATTGATTACTATTCATAGGTAATTAGTTTTGAAAATCTTACCTTGATCGAGAAAAATCCTCGGCACTTCACCACATTATAGCCTACACACTACTGACCTAATTTTCCACAAACAATTTGAATGCATTTAATTCCACGCGATTTTTTATCATTCGGATTCCGAGAACAAAAAAATGTTTTTTTGCAGTGTAGGCTCACAAAAACTACACAAAAGACAGTTGGAACCACATTTATTTACACATTTCGTTGCATTGCTTAATTTTCACGGTTTATTACGATATTTAAAAATGTTTATTTATAAATATTGATGTTTTTAATTTTATTTTCTTAATGCGATAGTTTCTGTGTCTACATAAACGTAATTGTTTGTTTTAATATCGCAAAAATTTAATTGATTAGTAAAAATACGATTTAATCAGTAACAACTTGAATGTAAATTTACTAAATAATTGAGCAATAAAACTGAATGAATAGTAAAATATTTACAGGCAAGATAAAATTATATATTTCAAGTTAAAATACTGGATGATCAGTAAAATATTGTTTAAACAGTGGTTAAACATAAAGAAATATTTCAGGTGTAATCAGGTTATTGACTATTATTGATTTTGGCTTTGACTGAAATAAGTTTTGGAAAATTAGAAGCATAGCTACTCAAAAATTGCATATGACTTGCATATCCCTTTCGTCGCACAATACAAATCACAGTCTGAGGAAGAGGAAACCATTTTTAGATATTTTGTAACAACTAAATATTTAATAGATGTGTGCCAACAGTTTCAAAATTCATGATGCAACCTACAAACTTTTGGGGCAAGGTTTTCCTGCTTTAATAGTGGGTACTACAGATTAGGAGAACATTTTCACCTTTTTGATCTTTCTGTTTGTATTAATAAGAAGATTTCGAGGTTCTCTCGATTATTTGTTACTAACAAAATAACAAATTTGAACCTAACCTTTGATTTGCCGTTTTGCAAAAAGTATTCGATACGCCTTCATAGAGATTTTCGGAGCTGATAAGTTGGTTAACATCAGGTGGGCGCATATGTGGAAGAATATTCAGAAGCGCGTAGATCGTGATGTGGAGAAAAAAAATCGTTCCCTAATTCTGAGTGATATTAACTCTCTTCAACTTTCTTCATCTCCAGAGATATTCGAAAAAGCTATTAAACTTGGAAAGTGGAGCAAGCTTTTTTAAATTATTTTGAAAGAAGGTGGCTGTCCGATAATAGTAATTGGTACGAAGGTGATCTGAAACATGTACCAAGTACTAATAGAAGGAGAAGGGTGTAGTAAAGTTATAAAAGACACTCATACCCTCCGGGAACGCCTTTCATTGAACCATTTTCTATCGGTTGCTCTTGAAAGCTTTCAACAATGGTCGAAGGACTACAAAACTCTGTTTAAACAGGATTTCGAAAATACCGACAATTACATTGCCCATGTGGACATCTACTTATCAGTGGACTAAAAATAATAAACCAGTTCTCATTTTCGCCCAAGAGGAGAGTCAAATTAGTTTCAACATCAACAAAATTCTAGCAGGGGATTCTACCCAAGAGTCAGTAGAATCAAATGAAAGTTGTTAAGACAATTGGGTCAACATTGAAGAGTTTAAAAATAAGCATTCATCCTGGATAACTATTATACCTGATTATACCTGATCATATTGAAAAAATACATATTATAAAGTTGTATTAAACTTAAGTTTTTTTTAAGGAACGAAATGGAATTTATTCCCGAACAAAATAGCTAATCAAATAGTATTTTTGTACACATCATATATGTTTTTACCAGTCAAAGATTAATTTTTATCTGGGGAAAGCACGCTGATTAAATTTCATTTTCTACTTAAAATATGTTTGTTTCTTAACTTGTCAATTGGGCAATCTTACTGATTCTCCAATCAATCTGACTAAATGTAAGCCATTTAATATTTGTGCTTGCTGAAGATTTGCTACTTGTCGCGTTCCTATTGGCTAATTAATCCAGAGGATTTGTCGAATTAGTGGCTGTTTCCTTATACAGTTTAAGTCAAAAGTCTAATGAGTTCAATAGGGATTTCGGTTGGTATTGACTTTTGACCGGAGGTCTATCTGTTAATTTATTTCTTCGGAGACGTTGCCACTTGTCGCGTTCCTATTGGCTAATTAATCGAGAAGATTTTTATAGCGATATCTGTATACAATCTAGGTCAAAAGTCAGTACCCGGCTAATGAATTCAATAGGGTTTTCGGCCGGAGGTGTATCTTTTGATTTTGACATAAGCAAACAATATGGCGAATTGTAATTGTTTCGCGTCGATTTATAATTCGAATTGATTTATAAATTTTGTTTCATGTATATAAAAAGTAATTAAATTTTGCACAGCTCTGTTAATTAATTTGTTTTCGCTAGAATATTAGATTTTAATTAGTAGTCAGTCTTTAATACAAATTTTCTTGATTTTAATTTGCAAAAGTAAAATCAGGTGTGCTATACCAAAGCACGAAACAAATATTTGTTTAAAAAACAATTACAAGCTAATCAAATATTTTGTCGAATGAATATTTATAAACCGAGATTCTATTTCGCAAATTCCACTTGATTTTTCATTGCAGTCCATAAAAACTTGGTTCGGTTTGGATAGTGATGAACAATTTCAGTGATTTAATTCAAGTGCTCAAGAACATCCCAACATTTCCCTGCTGTATTTCAATCAAGGTAACAAGGTAATTGCCAATATCTTTTCAAATTTCTGTTAAATTTAAGGTTTATTTACTTTAATGAACGAGAACAAAACTAAAATTTCGGAATTCTAATAAAATATTGAACCTTATCTATAGAAAATTAAAAACAATTTATAAAAAAATTAGACAGTGAAATTAGACCGACAAGACTAGCCATACAAAACCAGAAACAAGGAACTAAACAGACAAGACTAGACAGACTAGACCAGACTAGACAAGACTGGACACGACTGGACAAGACTGCAACAAGACAGCTCAGAGACCGAACATAGAAGTACGAACCCATGGGTGAAGAAAAAGGGCGTTGGATAGGAAAGAGGAAGACTTCGTCAACAACCATTTCCTCCACGTGACATGCAACTGTAGACTATTATCCAAACAACATTCTATGAATTTTTGGAAAGAAGTTCTTTTATAGAGGTCTCGGTAGGAGTGATTCGGCAGAAAACGGTACGTTACGTTATACGCCTATCTCTTTCTCTCAGTATATTTCTATACCGTTCGCTCTCTCTTTCTTTCTCTTTCTCTCAGTGTATATTTCTATAATGCGTGCTCTCTCTGTTTCTTTCGCAGAGTGACAGACGAGCGTGGTCGGTTTATAACCTTAAAACTAAAATATACAAAAAAATACGAGACAAAATAATAAAATGGACCTTAATAGACCACTAATTTTAAATGTTTTGGAAAATTGAATTTTCAGCTTCTGAAAATGTTATTTAAGTTTCAAGACTTAAAAGTCTTTAACAATATCTATAAACTAGATAGTTTTAGCTAAAACTTGGAGTTAATTTCCTAGCTGTAATTATCTTAGTAACTTAGTAACTCAACTTCATATATCATCTGTTATTTATGACAGACTAGATAATAGACCTCTTTACGGTTATTTAAGCGCATGCGCGTCCGTCATGTTTAAAAGGCGGGAATATGAAAGTTTCGGGCACATTTTGCTATTTTCGCTGGTTATACGTCAAAAAATGCCCAAAAAACATGGCGAAATTGACACATGCGCACAAAAAATCTATAAAAAGGTCTATTTTGATGTTTTGTTTTTCATAGCAACTGGTCTTGGGCCGCAAGCTGGACACTCCTTCCTGATCTAAATCAAATACTCACATGTTATCTGTCATTTATGACAGATTCGATTATTTTTGCACACATTTTTTGCACATATACATTAAATAATTGGATGGTGGATTTTAGTCTATATCTACAGACTAACTGCTTGCGTTGCGAATTTTGTAAACATACTCACAATTTGGTGTCTCAAATAAATGAATGAAAAAAATTGTCAGTTTTATTTTGAGCCGCATTGGAACTTTTTCTGCGGCCCGCCGGGCTGCAAGACAAGTTCCAATGCGGCCCAAAACAACAACGACATTTTTTTCATTCATTTATCAAATTGACGCTTTTGTTTCGGGCCGCATTTCAAATTATCTTACCCCAATTTGCTCAAATTTTCCAGAACATCAACGCATTTGCAATCAACGCATTTGCGTGCACTTTACGTTACATGCGTTACATTAAACTTACAACGTTACATGTGTTACACTTTGCGTTACATTAAAAAAGAGAAGTTGTTCGATTCTTAAATGCGCGAGGAATGACATTTTTCCTTAACAATGCATTTTATCTGTCTGTGGGTAGATTATGTTATCCAATTGTACCTAACATGTCCATCGGTTTACTTAACATATTATTGTGTTTCTAAATATCAAGTTTTGGGAATGAGGTGCATCTTGTATCCTATCTCCCTCTTACCACTCCCTCTCAGCGAACTTATTGTTTATATAGTCGCTATGTTTGCATCCAATCCTACAACTCGCCACTCTATCTGCAATATCTGACATAAAAATTTTCTATCAAAATGTTAGAGGACTCAGGACGAAAACCCAGGACGTATTTGTTATTTCATCTACCTTTAATTATGACATCCTATGCTTAACGGAAACCTAGCTGCATTCAGACATCAATAGCAGTGAACTTTTCGATAATAACTACTGCTTTTTTCGCCGGGACCGAAACAGGGAAACTTGCCGTAAAACTTACGGCGGTGGTGTCCTTATTGCCGCAAAAAAACATCTAATGTGTACTATTAATGAGGACTGACAGACAACAAAAAGAGATTTTGATTAGATAACAAAAAAAAGCCTGAATCTATATCCCACCCCAAAATACCTCGTTACAACTATTTCTTACCAGGCTTGAGAAGATATGCTGTAGGTTCAGTAATGATCTGATTCTTATATGCGGTGACTTGAATCTCCCCAATATTAGGTGGACACTCTTGACTTCTTCATCAGAAGCGGCAGCTGTCCCTACTTGTGACATAAACCACCAAAAACTTCTGCGGATTAACGCAGGTTAACACCATCGTTAACAACAGATCTAAAATCATTGCCCTTGTCCTATCCAATCTGGACGAAGTAATTATTGTGAGAGAGAGTCTACCAATTAGTAGAGTGGATATGTATCACTCCCCACTCGAGTTCCTCATATCTATCGCTATTAGAGCCGTTCTAAATCAGGCTATTCCCAATAAGATGCGCAATTTCTATAGATCTAACTATAATTCAATCAATAATGAATGCACTAGATGATATATGCTGGCAACGGGAACTCGACTTGTCGGACACCAATTCTATGGTCAGTCAATTTTATAAAACTCTTATATATGACCTAACTTATATGAACCATATTATTGACACCCATGTGCCATTAAGAAGACATAAACCTACCTGCTACCCTGCGTGGTATTCGACGGAACTAATCGTTCCTTTATAATAATTTAATTTATAATAAACTTATTAAATGGAAAGGTAAAGTTCACCGAGCTTACAAAAAGAGCAACAACCAGGACAAATTTACTCAATTTAGCAAACTACGTAAAATGGTAAATCGTAAAATGGTAATTACCAAAGACATTAAGAGAATGTGGACTCATATAAAAATCAAACGTGGGTCCTCTGATATTCCCTTAAAGTTAAAAACAGAATCCGGCTTTGTCGTAGGCACGACACAAATCTGTGATAGCTTTAGTGAACTTTTCTCGTCGGCATTCTCGAAAGCACACATATCTGAACCATCAATTAGTAAAATGAGTTTTCACGCACCTGAAAACCACACCAAGATAAATTGAAATATGCTGAGCTTCGACGAGACTGAAGTACTCAGCGTACTCACTAAAATCGATGCGAAGAAAGGTTCCGGCCCCGATGGAATTGCGGCCCACTTCGTCAAAGTGACCGCTCCCTTGTTGTGCACTCCGTTAACGTTGATCTTTAATCAGTCTCTGCGCTCGGTTTCCTGTCCAACACTATGGAAAAAAGCCCACGTAATCCATCCCCATCTACAAAACGGGTAGTAAGAATTTGCTAGCGATCTAAATTATGCGTTTTCAACAAAATCCTACATAAACTTGTTTATAACAGGATTATTTTTCACATCAATAGATATATCGCCGCTGAACAGCAAGGTTTTATGAAGCAGAGGTCGATCGAAACGAAGTGTGCAGTGTTTCACAGATTATATTCTGACGACTATGGACGACGGTGCACAAGTTGATGCAATCTATACAGATCTTAGCAAAGCCTTCGATAGCGCAGATCATCAGATACTGCTCCTTAAACTTGAGCAACTTGGCTTACACGGAAATCTGTTGAATTGGTTTAGATCCTACCTGTCAGGTTGCTCACAGTCGGTTACACTTCAAAGAGTTGTGCTATGTCGTCAGATGTCCCCCAAGGCTCTCATCTAGGACCCTTGCTTTTTATAATATAGATAAACAATGTTGTCGCCTAGCTTCAGAACTCTAGGCTTATTATCTATGCTGACGATATAAGGATCTTTAGTAAAATACGCAGTATCAACGATGCAAATCGTTTGCAAGCAGATATGGATAAGTTCGCGACTTACTGCTCTAAAAACAAACTTCATCTAAACAGTGGAAAGGTGATATCTTATATCAGAAAAAAGACACTTCTCGCATACTGCTATGGCTTTTGTGTTACTCCAATTAAGAGGGTTACCTCGATTGAGGGCCTGGGCATTTTATTTGATGAGAAGTTATGTTTCTCTGGAACATATCGACGTTATTATAAAAAACGCCAACAGATCACTGGGATTTATAACCAGGGTTACTGCGAGTTTCCGTTCGATAAACGTCTACCTTACCCTCTACAACACCATGATGAGGTCGATACTGGAATTTGCATCCTGTGTTTGGTCCCCTCAATATAATGTATACACGCAACGTCTCGAAAAAATCCATCGACAATTCCTAAATTTTCTATCACGTAGGTTTCCGTTCTCTGAGATACCATGTATCAGGCGTACTGAGCGCGATATGTTATTTTTATTTAAATTACGTAACAATCGAATTGATTGTCCCTACCCGCTGTCCCGTTTAAATCTTAACTGCCACACAATAATTTCCCGCATACCCCGAACCTACCGTCTGACGCGTTTCCATACGAACTCAGCGAAACATTCCCCCCTCACACGTCTCTCAGCGCAATACAATTACCTAAACCAACGCTTCCTTTCAGACTGTCCTGATATTTTCAATTATTCCTTTATTAGCCGAAGCACTTCCTTAAATTTCACACAATACCAGACAAGACCAGACAAGACCATGCAAGACCAGACAAGACCAGACAAGCCTAGAGAAAACCAGAAAAACCCAGACAAGCCCAGATAAAAGCCGACAAGACCAGATAAGACTAAACAAAACCAAATAAGACCAGGCAAGATTTTGTGCTGCTGAATAACTGTTACACTGATCTACGACAAGGGTTTCATTACCAGATACAGAGGTATCAAGTCATGACAGTGTGCCTGACACAGTGCAGGGACTGCTGGAGTTACGAGGTTATCGTAGTCAACATTTTTCATGTTGGAATTACGATGTTTTCTTGTAATTTCGCAATCAATTGCAGAATTTTTATGGAGTTACGAGGATTTAGCATTGCAGAGGTCAGACTCTGCAGAATTATATGGTATAACGATCTCACTTTTAGATTTTTTAGGAGTTACGAGGTTTTCTTTTGTCGCC
The DNA here is from genome assembly GCA_944588485.1 of Phosphuga atrata. Classification (NCBI taxonomy): domain Eukaryota; kingdom Metazoa; phylum Arthropoda; class Insecta; order Coleoptera; family Silphidae; genus Phosphuga; species Phosphuga atrata. Next base: position 28,285,169 of record OX155903.1, on the reverse strand, counting down.
GACGATATGCTTGAATCTGTTTCCAAAAGACTACATCAGCTCTGTAGTCGCTCTTATTTGATATTGTCTTGACTTGTTTAGTTTTATCTAGCAGATTCTAGATTTGCCTAAACTTGTCTAGACTCTACAATCGTTGCCTAGCCTTGTCTAGTTGAGTCTTGCCTGGTCTTTTCCGGTCTTCGCTGATCCTATCCCGTCTAAAGATTTACAGTGCAGATTTACTGTCAAACTGTTCGCTGATAAAATATGAATTTCATTAATTATTATAAAACAAATACGAATTTTAAAAACAAAAGGAAACAAACAGCAATAAATTATATTTTGAAATTTTATCCGAATAAAATGCGGAACAGAGGGCAGGGGCGGCTTTGTTTTAATGAAACATAATTAAAAGCAAACAATAATTCCTCCCCGGCCGACACGAAATTATTTATTAAAAATGCAAAAAGTGCACGGCCGCGTCCCGACTGCGCCGACTAAATATTAATCAGCGAATCAAAACTGAATTATTAATCGGCAATAAAAACCGACAATCATCATTTTACAAATTGATATTTATTGTTTTCCATTTCCATATTTATTACATTTCCATTGCATTTTTTATTATTCATTATAACACAATTTTCAATTGGCAAACTTATATTTACCAAAATATATAATACCAAACAGAGAATAGGCAAACAAGAGTAACAAAAAAAGACAATACTAGGAACATAATACTGCACAAACTAGGCATGTTCTGTCAATCTCGTCCTGTCTTGTCTGTTTAGTATGTCTGTCCTGCCTGTCCATTAAAGCTTTAATTTGTGTATCAAGTTTAGATTTTGAATGGATTTAAGATAATTAATTTGTAATAAACAAAATAAACAAGATTGTGTGATCGATAGTTAACAAGCAAAGTAAGGATTCCAAAGCAAGGGAAAACTGGGAATGGAAGAATCCATATAGTTTATATTATCCGCGTTTGTCACGAAGATCTCTTCGGAATATAAAGTTAGTAATAAAAGAAATATCGGAGGAAAAAACGGGAATACGCTGAGAAAAATCGAGTTGAGCATAAACATCGTATTCCAATCAGAAACATTTGTGCAGAGCAAACCGGTCCATATGGCCGAACATAAAACCCGCCGTTACGCCCGAACCCTGCACATTTCCCTCCGTCCATCATCCATACAGCCGAAGATTCCCAAACACACACAAATCCATCCCATCTTTATGATTTACTTCCCATCCGCTACTTTTTTCATTCGGTTGTCCGGTGCGCGTCCTCCGGGAGCCCGAGCTCCGCGTCACTTGTCACACATTGTGATTCTGGACGGGAGTCCCGACGGGCCGGACAGCACTTGATAGCTTTTGGATGCCGAATTGGATGCGACAGTTTCAGCGGGAATTCTAGATTAAATTTTTCATGGTGCGGTATGAAACGGGGGAACCGTAAAAGAGATGGGGAAGGAGCCGCGGGATTGTTGGACGGACGGGAGAGCAACAGTGCGCCGCGGCAATGGCCCGCCTGGGACCGCGGCCGCTCCACGGTTCACGGCCGAAATGACAACGGAGAGACCGAGACTTCTACGTCAAATTAATCCTACCCACGTCATCTACTTTTTCTTTACCTTCTCGCTTTTTCTTTTCACTTCAAAACAGGAAAACCCAATCCGTAACTTACTTAGAAATTAATACCAAATACAAGATTCAATACGACGGTTTCCAACTTATTACAAAAACAAAAATGGATGAAATTGCATAGAACTAGACAAAACTAACATAACTAGACAAGATCTTAGTTAGGGCTAAGTTAGACATGTACAAGACCAGACAGACCCAGACAGGACCATATAGGACGAGTCAAGACCAGACAAGTCCAAACAAGACCATATAAGACCGGACAAGGGCAGACAAGACCGGACAAGACCAAACAAGATCGGACAAGACCAGAGAAGACCGGACAAGATGTTTTATAGAAAACTTAATTCCTAGGTTTTATTACGCGTTATTTTCGTATTTTTTTGGGGCAAAAATCCATTTGGTTAGAAAATTGTATTTTTATTTCGAGATTATTCAAGAAAAGTCTCGCAGATGAGACATATTGTTGATCCAGATTTCCAATCTTCTCGTCTAAGGTACACAAGTTTTACAAAACATATATATTTTCACAACCCTGATCAAAATGATGTACCTTATGAAGTGTCGTCGAAGTTCAACGATGGACTTTATAGTATAGGCCAGGGGTCACCAAATGGCGGACCGCGGTCCGGATCCGGACCGCCGACCTATTTTGTGCGGACCTGTATTACTGATTGTGAGTATGTAACTTATTAAAATGTATCCCGCCCTGTGTCTTAGCTGCCGTCTTCAACACCGTAGTAGCGGTGGTGAGGGCGGTGGCACCAGCACCACGTTTCAAGCCGCCGCTCGTTGGCAGTGTATTGCCTACCTTATGAGCTTAAATATCTGCTTACATTAGCGAGTTTTATTTTTATGATGGAACCCAAAATTTGGTTTAAAAAAGTCGAAAATAGACAGTTTTTGTCAGAATTGGCCGATTTAAATTGCTTACGCTGCCAAATGGTGCTGGAGCAGTACCATTGTGCTTGATATCTCAACAAACAGTAGCGTTAATTAAAAGCTCGAATGTTAAACTACATTATGATACTAAACATAAATCATTTGTCGAAAAAAAGATGAAAAATTTATTACCGATCTACGCATCTTCGACCCATATCATGAGTTGTTCAATGACTGAGCTGGAAAAATGTGGTCAGGGTTCTTTGCTTGTTTCTTGGACTCTTGCTCAGTATATGAAACTATTTACGGATGCTAACATAGTTAAAGAATGCTTTGTCGACTCAGATAATGTTCTGTTTTAGAACAGAAAAGATATAGTTGACACTATTCGACAGATTCCGTTACCTGTGTCTACTACACACGTTTTGTTAGAAGAAAATCGTTGTGACGTGAAAAAGCAATTAAATAATGCAAACTATTACGCCTTGACTATGGAAGAATCATGCGACGTGACTGATAAGACACAACTGGTTATTTTTGTACGCTTCCTGGATCAACTGAGAGAAACTTTTGTTGAGAAGTTAGCTATTTTGCGTTATTAGGGAGAATCCAAGGAGAAGACATGAACAACGCGGTGGTGAATTATTTCGATGTTTTAGACCTGAAGATCGAAGATGATTTAGACCTGTAAAAGCTTTTAACAGTAACTACTGGCTGTGCGCCAGCAATGGATAGGACTAAAAAAGGACTAGTTCACTTAATGAGGACCAATGCAAAATTTAATGAAAATTTGATTTCCTACCACTATGCACCAAACTGTGCTTTGCTGCAAACTTAATAATAATTTTGATAATATTATGCAAGAAGTGATTAAGATAGTAAATTTTCTTTGTGCAAAAACATCACTGAAACATCGTGAATTGAAATCATTTATTGAAGAAGTTGATGCACAATATGACGGTATACTGTTGCATAATAATGTGAGATGGTTAAGCAAAGGCTGCGTTTTACAAAGATTGTTCAACGTTTTAGAACATTTGAAGACATTTCTTTTCAACAGTGATCATAGTTCAGCAAATGCCTACCTAAGTTTTCTAAGGAAAGAAAATGTAGCTTCCATTGCTTTCTTAACGGATATTTTTAAACATAATTACTTGAACCTTAAACTTCAAGGCAAAGGAAAGCTTAAATGGGTGTTCAAGTCTGATGTAAAAAGCTTTTTGCGAAAACTCGATCTTTTCTATAATGACCTTTTCTATAATGATGAATGCCCACTTCCCTAATTTAAATAAAATAAACAGCAAAGACAACGAAATTGACGTCGGTCAATACAAGATGTTAATTAAGGTTCTTAAATCGGAATTTGAAAACAGATTCGCAGATTTCAAAAAAATTGAGAATGTCGTCGGGATCCTCAGCAACGTACTCTCTGCATCCTGATGGTGAATGGAGCAGCGAAGCCGCAAATGTTTACAGGAGTAATAAAGCTACTCTGCAGATGGAAATGATCGATTTCTAAGAAACCACGGTATTAAAACACATATATACGGAAGTTCCTTAGGAAGAGTTCTGGATAAAATTTGTATATGATAATAAATAATCAGAATTAAAAAAAAATTCGATCTCGACTTCTGATGAACATCTCCAGGGTCAACATCCAGGATTTAATGACAATAGGTTGCACCAACTTTACTCCAATCTTTAGACAAACAGTTCAAGACAAAAAATGTCATTTTTCACATTGATACGTAAACAAAATCCTTGTTACTTCTGTACATTACATTTTCTTATTTAATACACTCAAGTAGAAACGGACCGCGGTGGTAATTTTATTTTAAAAACTGGACCCCTGAAGAAACTAATTGGTGATCCCTGGTATAGGCTATGGTTGGCCTCCGCTACAGCTCTAGCGGACTCTTCGTCTATTCCTACCGTTAGGAGTTGACCTCCACTTTCTACCCGGCACCCAAGGACCTTCTATTCGGAGATGTAAAATCCTTTGTTTTTGACCCTGAGGTATTTGATGGAGGCCTCCAGGGTTTGTTCCATGCTCTTAGGGAGGAACATGGTGATAATATGTGGCTTTGATGTGTGGGGATATCATCACCCAATTTCGCCACCAGAGCCCCTCCTTCCCAATATATTAGGATAGGCGCTCTCATCATCAACCATTTTGCCGTCTGTTCATTTGCACAGTTTTTTTTGCGATTTGCGACAATCCCGGTTTCTCAATAGTCGCGGTTTGAAGTGTATTCCCTCAAACTGTATTTCGTGAGGCCAGTCTACGACTGTCTCCTTCAATATTGCCTGCCCGAGAGCAGACATGTCTTTCTTACTCAGGCGATTCCTTGGGTAGTCTTCGGACATCACACCAACCTTCACCACCTTGACGGTGGTGGCGTAGCTGGTACTCGGTCCAGAAGCCTTGGGAGGATAGCTGGAGTAGCAGACCACTCCCGTTGTCCCAGTTTGGATATTCCCCTTCTGTCTCTTAGCTGCCTTGTCTTGGGGTGTGATAGAATCAGCCCCTCTTTTGACAGCTCCTTGTGTTTGTGGTGCAGGTCCCACCTTTTTCTCTACTGCTCTCTTCTTAGCTTCCTCTGGTTGTAGCCCGTCGTCTAAGAAGCGCAGATACCATCTCAACCCTGAAAAACCCTGTCTCAGTGGGTTGTCGAGTCCACCTGAACTACCTAGGGGTATGTGATCATACATCACATACTTAGCTCTAAGTCCTCGCACTCTTCTAGTTCGTGGGGTATATCTTTTCAGTCTTCTTATTCCACGTGTATCCAGAAGGTGGATCGCTTCAGCGTTCACGTGGTTGTGGAGCCTTAGTTCCTGGTTAGCAGCAAGTCTTTTAATCGCACTGGCAACATCTTCGATGTCAAGGTCCCGATGAATGTCACTATTTCGTACATACCTCGGTGCATTAACAAAATTTTGTAGAACCTTGTTTTGGAATCGCTGAATTTTATTTATGTGACATCACTTGGCAAACCCCCAGAATTGAATGACATAAGTCCACAATGTTTTTAAAGTCTGGTTATATAATAACACTTTGTTGTATATTGACAATTTTGAGTTGCGTCTTAATAGCCAATATATTTTACTATATTTTATACCTAATGCTCCCAATATTTTCTCTGCATGTTCTTTCCAAAGAAGTTTTGTATCTACGGTTATACCTAGGTACTTTGCTATGTTTGAGTCTAGTATAATGTTATTTTTAATGGCTATGGGTGTTTGGTTCCTGATTTTCTTGTTGGTAAAATTCTTATGAGTTGATTTGGTTTCATTCAGCTTTATCTTCCAATTTTGCATCGATCTAGATATCTTATTAGTAGCTTGTTGAAGTTTTTCTGTAGCTTCAGTTGCATTATCTGCAATTGCCATAAGTGCAGTATCGTCTGCAAATGTTGATGTGGGAGATTTTTCCAATTTCTGGTAGAAATAGGTCCCAGCACACTACCTTGCGGGGCATCTGCTTGTATTTCTTTTAACTCAGTGTAATCATTTTCCTGTTCTATACGAAATATTCTATCTGTAATATATGACTTCAGCAGTTCAACATACTGTTTTGGAAGAATTTGATTTAATTTGTGGACAAGTCCCTGGTTCCAAACTTTGTCAAATGCCTGCGCAATGTCTAAGAAGATCGATGCGTAGACTTTCTTTTTTTCTAAGGTCTTTTGGATAATGTCTGTAATTCGATGTACTTGATCTATTGTAGATTGCTTACATCTAAATCCAAATTGGTAGCTGAGAATTAGGTTTTTCTTCCAATGATTGGTTTTAATATCTTTAAGAGCGGTTTTTCAAACAGTTTGTTTCGAAACGACATGTTTCGAAGCACAACGATAGATATTGAGTGATATGAAACAAAGTGACGCTGGCGGCACAAATGTGAACATTTCGACGAGGCTTCTCAATAAAAACGTTGATCGAAGCTCAACGAAAGATCGAGGCTTCATGCCATCATCTAATATGATGATAATTGGTCAGACAAAATAGATGAGTCTGATAAGAATAGTTTTGACTTTTGTGATTGTAGTTCCACAGGCAATATTTAACCGTTCATGGGAATGTACGGTGCCAAAATAGCTAATGCGAAAGTACTAAAACGTAGTAGAGTCGAGGATTTTTATGGACTCTTTGTCATAAAATTTTGGAACATATCAGTGAATAAACAAATCTGTATGCTTTACAACAACGAAAGGTTTACTTACGATTACGTAAATGGATAGCAACAATCAAAAATTAAATAAAGCGCCTGTTTGGAATAATTTTATGGATGGGATTGGTGAAACTCCCATCCGTTCATCTTTATTGGTCCAATGGTCCATTGTTTGCTGAAACATTCCCGCGGAAAGTAATGAGCAGAGATCGATTTTAAGTTCAATTAAGATTCTTGCCTTTCGCAGATAATAGAATAGATGATGCTATTCCAGCCTAACAGATGCGGACCTAAATTCAACAGATCTTGGAGAGTTGGCCCAGAATGTCTTCGACAGAACGCCACAATCTTCCTACAACACATACGAGAGCAAGACCCCAAGCACTAGCCAGTTCTTTGTAAAACACTCCATACATTAGCCAGGAAATTAGAACAGCCTCCAAGGAAACGCAAATATAGGTGGTGCAACGTGACATGCGATAAAGCCATTGATGACAGGACAAAAGTATGGAATCAGTGGAATGAACATCAAACAACCTTCATCGTTCCTCTATTTGACAACAACATTTTCCTTAGCGATGTAAATATTGATCAATTTGGAAACAACGTCCTTGGCCAGTGCTTTTCTTCATATGACTTTAGCCAAGTTTTCCTGGAGCCTAACCGCATTACTGCGACTTCTCAAACTTTAATTGATGTAATCCTTATCACAAATTTAGATCGTTTAGTCAAATCTGACACCCTTAATACTGACTTGATCTTTGATCATAGACTTGTTTACTGCACATTACAAGCCCCTTCGCCAGTAACTAAACCTAAATTAGTTAAACTTCTGAGATATTCCAATAATGATCTACTTAGCTATTAGTTAGTGGCCCAACTCTATTACCAAATTGCATTTTTCTAAAAAGAAATCGTCACCTCACTGTTTAAACGCAAAAACACCTTCGCAGATAAGCTAGCTCGCTCACCTTGCTCAAACGTCGATAAAAAATCAACAGTAAAAACGGTACACATTGAAACAGCTGACGGACTGAAAGTAAATAATGAATTATTGGGAAAAGTATCTCTTAACCCGAAAGAAATGTCTGGGGTGGATCCTCCAACGGGTGAAAATCAGAATATAGCAGATTTTGTCGGTGATGAGTCTACAGGCAGTCAGTGGAATCTAGTTAAGGGTCGCCACCGACAAAGAGATGTGATCGGACGTGTTAAGAAGAAACCACTGGCCAGAAACCCAGTAATCCGTGGCAATGCTATAGTGGAGGATTCAGGACTTGCAGCGGCACCTAGAAATATTTATGTATATGCTGGTAATTTCTCGATCGCAACACAGCAATGCGACATAGAAACATATTTGAACACGAAATTCCCAAGTAAAAAAAAATAGGTCGAAAGTCTTCCACGTCGTCTCAATGCTAGAAGTCTCTCGTTTAAAATCACCGCCGACCATGGTGCGCTCAAAAGTCTTAATGAAGCTGATTGGCGAGAGGGTATCCTCATAAAAAGGTATTTTTTCGGACGAATATCAACGGGACAAACCTACAAGCAACACAGCAGCCGCCTGACGCGACACGGCAATTCATCGTGTAATTTGGATCTTAAGTCAACACACTCTAACTTGTCACACCGTGCTTCACCAGCTCCATCCAGAGCAATTAATGCCAGAAAATCTAAGTTCTCAATCTATTATCAAAACGTTTGGAGTATCAGATCAAAATTGAGAGTTCCATTGTTCGTCGTAAGTGAAGATTTTAGTGAAAAATTATTTTAACTGAAGCATGGTTACCACCTGAAATTTCCAACGCAAAGTTATTGGATGATCGCTATGAAGTCTTTCAAACTGATAGAAGTGTTGTGAATAGTGATAAAACGTGCGGTGGTGGAGTACTAGCAGTCCACAAATTACTTAAACCATGTGAAATTTTATTATCATCATCTTCTGTTGAGCAGATTTTTGTAAAATTGTAAAACATGTCATCATCGGTTCTGTCTACTTGCCTCCCGGTTCAGATGTTAGCAAGTATTCTAGTCATGTTGAGACTGTGTCAACCCTTTGTGATAAATCTCCTAACCATGATATTTTAGTTGTAGGAGACTATAATTTACCTAACATAGTCTGGCTACCTGCCGATCACTGTCCGGGATATGTACCCTTAGTGTCTTCTGGCAAAATTATCGACACTGTTATCGATGAAATGGCATCCTGCTCATTTAATCAGCATTGCAATTTCATAAATAACTGTGGAAAGTGTTAGACCTATGCTTTAAGGCCTGTGATACGATTAATATGCAATTAAGTGATAGCGCTTTGACAAAAATAGATCCTAGTTATCCGCCTTTCTTGATTGAATGTGATATATTTTGCGATAGTTCTGAACATAACCTCGTTGCGAATTATTATGATTTTAATTCAGCTCCATACGGTAAAATTTCAGATTATCTTTCTTTCATTGATTGGGTTGGTACGTTTGACAATATTGACGTCAATAGAGCCACTAATATTTTCTATGAATATTTGTATACTGCCTGTGAGTTATTTGTTCCACAGAGATGTAATTTTGTATCCACATATCCCATTTGGTTTGATTTCAATACCATGGAACTTCAGAATCAAAAACAAGAAAATTGCACACACAAATTATAAACGTACTAAAAGTATTACTGATGGTCAGTACACTGAATTTACTGATTTGCGCAAACTGTGTAAATTCTCCATTAGGATTGCCTACAACAACTACTTAGAAAAAGTTGAAAATGACCTAATGTCTAACCCGCGAAATTTTTGGAAATTTATCCGCAATAAATCGGATACTCCTACTTAGGGTTTTCGTACCCGACTTTTTTTAATACCCGGGTATCGGGTATTATTTTTTTCATATACCCGGGTACCCGGGTATTTGCAGTTTTTGCAGAAAAAGAGACAACTTCTTAGAATAATGTTTTATTTTATTACGAAAGAGTGAAGTATGTCAATAAGTCTTCTTAACTTATAGTACAATCAGTCACACAGTTAAACAGTCTTGTTCTCATTAACTAATTAGGAGCTAGTTCCATTGTCCTGCCTTCGCTTTTGGGTAGAGTTAGCTGTTTATGATAAAAAAACTTCTCGGATGAATTTATTACGAGTGACGGCCCGAATGGAAATACCGTCTTGTGCAACCAAGCGTGCAACAATTTCCGAAATTTTAGTACAGACGAAAAACATTTGTTATTCGCGGTCTTTTTGGAACTAGGCTTGAACTTTGTTCAGATTCAGATTGAGAAGACGATGTCGATAGATCACTTCTTTTTCGCACGTGAAAACGTTTTGTTTTTCAATCTTTATTTTGTGTACTTTATATAAATGTTTTAATAAAACACTTGTTGAAGAGCCTTTGTAGGATAATATTTTTGAGCAAATTGAACATTGTACTGATTCCCCATTCTGTATTTTTTTTAAATATTTCCGTACTCCAGAAACAGATTTATCCATTTTGCATACGAAAAGTAAACCATCGTTTAGTAAAATTTTATGGGTTATTCACTAGATACAATTTTTTATTTTGTATCAATAATATTAAATTCAATTACTCACCGTCCACCGAACAATATTTTAATCAAACTACAACGAAATAAAAACAAAACATGGTGAAATAACCAAATCTAACCTCATTATGAGTTTACTGCATTTTTGTGAAAAACTCAACGCCTTCTTTGGAGTTATTTTAATTGTTTGTAGTGCAAATTTGCTAATATTATTTTTATTGCGCTACTTAGTAATCATTTTCTGAGAATTTTAATGAATTTTTAGGAAGTAGGCACCCGGGTACCCGGGTCTGACAATGAAATAGTACCCGGGTAGTAAAAATTTCATTTACCCGGGTATACCCGGTTCCGGGTACCCGGGTAGAAAACCCTACTCCTACTGTTCCTCTTCCTATTGTACGGTAATCAATCATTCCCAACTTATTCTGAAGCGTGTACGGCTTTTAACGATTATTTCCATTCTATGTATTCTAGAACTCAAAGTTCTAGTTTTAATTTTATGTGTGATAAATGTGTAAATGTTAGTGACATAAGTGTTGAGTTATCTGAAGTAGTTTCGGCCCTCGACAAGCTTAATGCCAACAAGGGAGCTGGTCCAGATCAAATACCAACCCAGTTCTACAAGCAATTTAAGGAGTTCTTGGCTGTTCCTCTACTTCAAATTAATTTGTTCCTTAAAATCTGGTATACGTCCAACATTGTGGAAAAAGGCGTACATTGTCCCGGTCTATAAATCTGGTAGTAATTCTCCGGTTGACAACTATCGTCCGATCTCCATATTGTCAACTCCGTCCAAAATTATCGAATCCATAATATCTAGTCATATCTTTTCACATTTCAAAAACATAATCTCACCTAAGCAGCATGGCTTTTTTCGAAAACGTTCCACTGTGACGAAATTACTATCATATACCTACCAATAACATCATTAGTGCCATGAGTACGGGCCTGGAGGTGCATGCTATTTATATTGATTTCAGCAAAGCCTTCGACAAAGTTAATCACCAAATCTTATTAAACAAATTATCAGCTTACGGATGATCCGGTTGCCTGCTAAAGTGGTTCACGTCCTATCTTTCGGGTCGGACCCAGGTTGTGAAATTACAGAATTGTCTTGGAATGTGTTCCCCAAGGTTCAATATTGGGCCCCTTACTTTTTTCTATTTTCGTGAATGACAATGCCGATGGCCTTGCATGTGACTTGAGATGAGATATTTGCTGATGACTAAAAATTTTCAAAGTAATTGCAAACCTTGGCGATGAAGGGCTACTTCAAAGTGATTTGCTCTTTCTGGTTCAGTGGTGTAGTAAAATTCTAATGGTATTAAATAACAATTTTAGTCGGAAAAGAAATCCTTCTGTACCGTATTATCTGGTGGATACACTAAAGTAACATCAGTAGTCAAGATTACACTAAAGTAACATCAGTAGTCAAGGATCTAGGAATAGTTCTTGATAGCAAATTGTCTTTTACTCATCAGTATGAATATATAATCACTAAAGCAAACAAAGTCTTCGGATGTGTGAAAAGATATGGCTATGAATTTCACAATGTTCGCACTAACTGTCCTATATGTGACATTTGTTAGATCAATTCTAGAATATGGTTCTATGGTCTGGTCACCCTTTTATGAAACTCATATTGAGAGAATTGAAGCTATTCAAAATAAATTTGCAAGATCGGTCAAGTATAAGCTACAAATTAGTGTTAGAAATTCCACTAGTTTATTAAAAAGTTATCTCGGCTTGTCTGAGCTAAAGATGCGTAGAAAATATTTAAGTGTATGTTTCGTTTATAAAAATGTAAACAATATGTGTGATGCTCCCAGCCTTATCAATGTGTTAAATTTATTTGTGCCTTATTATCGTACAAGGGATGGATGCTCCCTTATTTTATATCCATCACTACACCTCTTATTTTGCTTTATTATTGCCATTTAATTCAGCTGTGGCAGCTTCTAAAAGTGTTTGTAATGATTTGAACTTCTTTCGCATGCGGTTCTCAACTTTTAGATCTAGAGAAGAAGAAGAAGCAGAGGGAGGAGGAAGAGGAGCCTGAAGCAGGTATTTCTGAGCCGGTAACTCCAAAATCTGAGAAGAAGAAGAAGAAAAAGAAGAAGTCAGAAAGTGAGAGTGCTGACACTCAAGAGTCCCAAGAAGAAGCAATGGATCAATCAGAAACTCCAACCAGTGAAAAGAAAAAGAAGAAGAAAAAGAAGAGCATGAATGTAGTTGAAGCAGAATGAACTATAACTATTGAATTTACTTTTTAAAGATGGAATCGTTTTATCGAAACCTAAAGTACAAAAAAAGTAGAAATGCTACTGACTGTATTTCTTATAAAAATGTAAGAAACTTTTGTGTATCCTCAATTATACTAGAAAAAGTAGCTTATTTTTCCTACTTTGAACATGACCTAAGAAAAATATATATTCCTAACAATGATCAAGAGCTGTTAACCTCTTTATGTAATCCTAAATCAATAAAAAATGACTATTTTATATCTTAGAAGTAAATTACTATTTTAGTATCCCAGTTTTTTAATCTATAAATAATGGCCCTATGACAACTAATTAATTTCTGTTTCAGCCCAAAAAGTATCACAAAAGTACGTTCTGCTTTAAACCGGCTTCTGTTGCAAATATAAATAAAGTAATTTTTTCTCTCAAGAGTAATTCAGCGGGTGTTGACGGACGACATCTCTGCCAAAATGTTAAAATATTCTCTTTTATCTATTCACTCATCATATTAACTGCTGCTTTGAATCTTGAATCTTCTCAACGCGTTAGAAATTAGCTCTTATAAAATCTATTCCCAAAAACTCAAATCCAGCTGCTCTTTCTGCTCTGCGTCCTATTAGCTTTCTTTCAACCTTCTCTATAATTCTTGAAAAAATCATTTACAAACAAATTTATGAGTATGTAACCCAAAACAAAATAATTTCTAACTAGCAGGCAGGTTTCAGCGCAAGGTACAGTACCACTTCGGTTCTAACTGGTGTCACTGATGATGTCGTCTCTTCTTTAGACAATGGAAAGATCTCAGCCTTGGTGCTTTTAGACATTTCTAAGGCGTTTGACACCCTTGATCATGCACTACTTGACACCTCCTCTTGTTTCTTTCGATCGTACTTATCGTAGAGATATCAAAAGTAAATAGATCACAGTAAATAGATTCGAATCTGACTCTCAACTTATTACATCTGTGGTACCGCAAGGCCCTATCATTGGACCTATTTAAAATAAACTCATAGAAATCAAGATTTACTTAAAAATAAAGAACCAGGAATTTCTACAGAACCTTATCCGTGAGAATTTATCCAGTTATCAACCACCATCTTTATGTTTCCATCTAGTAAATGGAATATTAAGAGACCAGCACTAAAGAGAACTGCAACATTCTAGCTGCCTATTTCCGAGACCTCAACTGTAATTCTCCAAAAGAAAGACTGAATTTTGACAAACCCATGCCCAACCCCAATTCACAACAACCTACAATACAGGAAACAACAGAGTACATAGGATCGCTTCAAAATAATAAAGCCCCTGGAGAGGACGGCATCACCGCAGAGATGTGTAAACTTGAAGATGACCTTGTAAGCAGAATCCATGCAATTTTATTAGAGATATGCGAAAAGGAAACGATCCCGCAGGATTGGAAGTGCTCATTAATACATTCATTACACAAGAAAGGTGACAAGGCGGATCCAAACAACTATAGAGGCATATACACTGCCGATTGCATACAAAATTCTTTCCAAAGCTCGCTTAAACCGAATAGAAAAACAAACAGATCACCTGATTGACGAGTAGCAAGTGGGTTTTAGTAAAGACAATATAGAGGATTCGCCGAAGTCCAACACAATCGTCACTTTTGTAGTCTTTAAGAAGACGTATAATTATGTGGACAGACAGACAGTTTTTGATCCTCTAGAACAGTGGTTCCCAACCTTTTGAAAAATTGTACCTCCCTAAATAAACTGATAAAAATTCTGTACCCCTCCCCTTTTTTATAGGTATGGGAAAAAAAATTTAGTATGTTTAGACAAAAAAAAAACAAAATAATATTATCTTATGATAAAACATACTTTCATTATAATTATAATTTATAATACATAATACAAAAAAAAAATTAGGTAAGAAGTACCTATTAACATTTACTATTAATAACTAATACTACTACTAATGTGATGGTTGGGCTTGTTTTGTTGAAATAATCTTTGATATATCGGGGTTTACCTTCGTTAACTTCAAACGTAAGTCAGGCTCAAATTTCAATTGCGTCCTATACTTATTTGTAATATACAACATGACGGAAAACAGCGGCGCTTTTAGGCATAGGCGCACTAGGCGCGCGCCTATGGCCTCCGATTTTAGGGGCCCACAAATTGCCAACTAAGCAAGGTCAAACCAACTTTTGGCGGTTGACGACAATAAGCGGCAAAATTTGACAAAGTGTGGTGAATAAATTGGCACTTTGCGGTGATTAATGGTGAAAAAAATATTCAGAAAAAAAACTAAAGAAGTATCATTGCATTGTTGTTATTTTTTGTATTGTAATTGAAAATTAATCGCATGACTGTTTTTACTAAAGGACACACACATAATCTTACAGGGGATTCAAACCCAAAGAATGTAAATCATGTCCCTTCCACGTCGTCCAATTTTAGAAAACGACGAGAGTAGCGAGGAGTTTTCTAATGGACAAGAAAAAAACGTTTAAAGAATAAACGTTTTTAATGATAGCACCATTGATGGACAGAATTTAAATTAAATATGTGTATATATCGTTTATTACCGTTTATTAATTAATTAAATTTGTGTATTCGCGATTTCCACACATCACATCACCTCAAAACTATCTCGTCGAAAATTTGACACTGACGTCATGATCGAAGCTCAAAAAAAGTCGAGTTAGAACTTTTCCTTTCGACAACCATCTAACTTCAGTATGTCGAAGAAGCTTATTGTGGTCGCTACCCATTTCATTACACAAAATTGTAAAAAGTCTTGAAATAAGAGCTCTGGATTTAATAAAGTTAACTATCTTTAATGATTGATCCAACACAGTCTTTAATTCCGCGGGCATTAATTTCGTAGCAAGCGCTTCAGGATGTATACTAAAATGTGTAAACTTTACGCCTGGAGCAACTTCTTTACTTTTAGCACGAACACCTCCTTAACAACCTACCATTGCACGTGATCCATCAGAACATTCGCCGGCGCAGTTTTTCCAATTGATATCATATTGGGTCAAAAATTCATTAAATTTCATGAAAACTCATTTGCAGTGGGTATTATTTGGAAGTGGTTCACCGAATAAAAATTCTTCATGTATATCATGCTTTTTTTCGAATCATCAACTGCGCAAAATTGGTTAAATCCGTAGTTTCATCTATTTGAATTGCAAAAATATTTCAGAACATAAAACGACTTTGTTTATACTTTGTTAATATTTTTTGTTTTACCTGAGCTGCCATTTCATCCAGTTTTGTTGCTGCTGCTTGGCCAAGAATTGGTGTTACTAAATCTTTTGCATGCAGATAGTATTAAAGTTTCACCAATAGTGTGAGGTTTGTCAGTTTCGGCAATTCTCAGACTAACTAAATATGATGCTTCAAGAGCTTGTTTGTTAGTTGTAGTAAAAAATTTAAAAAAAAAACGGACGTTTTGATATTTTTCAACTCACTTCGCTGTCTTTTAAAAAATCAATAGGCTTGTCTTTTAAATGCTAGTGTTTGTTGTTTAAATGACGTTTAAGAAGGCTTCATAGAGTTGTCCGAAAATGTTTCATAAAACACAACACAGTGTTGTTTGGGCTCATTTTTCTCTCCACACCAAGTAAATCCATAAGCCATATACTCGTCGTTGAAATTTCCTGTTTTAATTTTACTGAATCTTCTTGAGGGTACGGCTTGGTTTTTTGCTGCAACTAGGGGTGTCAGAGTTATCTGTTAGTTTCCTCTTAGAATTTATTAACTACTTGTCCATTATTATAGATTAGGACGGGCCAAAAATGAATATGACGTTATAAAAAGTCGTTATAAAAGTTACTTATTTATCAGTGCCGAAGCGTGGATTTTGACATTAGACATGCACATTCTTAAAAAAATATATAAAAATCTTGAAGAATTTTTATATTCAAAGCTAGTTTTGGTTGAATTTTAAGTTTGTCGGATAAAATTATAGGCGTATCTATTTTATGTAATTTTTAGTTATTTGCATGTTAGACAAGTGTTTTTCAAAGAAAAAAAATCCTTGAGGAAGATGCTGTCACTGTTATTTATAATTTATATATTTAAAAATCATCAAGTATGTACTGAAACTTACAACTTACCACGTAATTGTTTTAAAAGTTATTGACAGTGAAAATGTATACAAAAGCACACATTTTGATAACCACAATCAAAACATTAGGTACATCGCGCGGTATAAAAACGAATTGAGAGGCGGCTCAAAACACTCGTTGAATGTTATCATTGAGTGATGGCGGCCGAAGACGGAACGTACCTCCGCAATGCATCACCGTGATTTAGTTTCAATTTACATTTTGAAAAATTACGCTCTACATAAGAAATTTCTTGAAATATTGTACCCCCTTGCAACAACGTAATGTAACACCAGGGGTACATATACCCCAGGTTGGGAACCTATGCTCCAGAAGAACTTGAAGTGGACAGGAAGACCAGAGCTATTATCCAGCAGACCCTCACGAATACGACGGCTAAAGTTAAATTTCTTGGGGAAGTCTCTGAGCCTTTTGAAATATCTGCGGGCGTTCGTCAAGGTGACGGCTTCTCCCCTACTCTGTTTAACTTAGTTCTAGACAAAGTTATTAGAGAATGGGAAAAGGACATGTAGAGTGTAAACATTGGAATCTCGTCAAACAAGTTCAATTTAAATTGATTAGCATTTGCTGATTATTTAGCAGACATTACTAAGACCAAGGATGAAGCAAGATATGCCATACAGAGACTACACAATATAGCATCTAATGCAGGCCACCAGATATCATACGAGAAAACCTAGTATATGGAAAATCTGCAACAAAGTAGTGCAAAAACTCCGCTAGAGATGGAAAACCGCACAATTTCACAGGTGTCCTCCTTCAAATACCTTGGAGAAAATATAATACCATCAGGACTAGACAGCAGAGCCAAAGTTGAAAGAGTCACCAAACTCTATAGGGCGTACAGACTAACATGGAATTCTTCTTCTTCTGATGCCCTCTTCTCATTGAAGGTTGGCGACCACCTTTCTTAATGCGTTTCTGTCTCTTGCCACATGCAACAGTTCTTCAACATTCATTCCTGTCCACTCTTCTAAGTGGAGGAAGAATAGAGGGGAAGAAAGAAATAGGAAGAGATAAAAAATCCTGGCTCCGTAATATAAGAATATTACGGAGCCAGGATTTTTTATCTCTTCCTATTTCTTTCTTCCCCTCTATTCTTCCCTGCATTATGTTTTGTAGCAGTAAATATTCTGGTTTTTACTTATTACCATGAATTTCGTTTTTTCAATGTTAATGATAAGTCCTACTTCTTCGCACGCTTGGTTAACTCTCTCTAATAGTGTTTGTAGCTCTTCTCCACTTTCCGCCATTATTGCAGTATGGTCCGCGAATCTAAGATTATTATTTAGTGCCCCTCCAATATTTACCCCTTCTCTTCTCTCCTCCAGCTCCCTTCGAAACACAAACTGGAAGTACAAATTGAACATGAAATTACTATAACAAAAAGTCATAGCGTATTGCAAAATTACCACACTACAAGAAAGTTGGTTTGTCAGAAGCATTATATGCTTCAGAAACCATATGCTTAGGTGGTCACTCTAAAACTATAGAATTCGAAAAGCATGGAAAATTTATGGTCACACTAGAAAAATGGAATCTGAATTAAGAGAAGAAGAGCGGAACTCTATTCCTCACTGATAAGTTACAGCCGTACAGAAGGGAAGCCTGAATTTCTTTAGGCATATATATATATATATATATATATATATATATATAAAATGGACGACAACAGACTAGAAGATTATTCAAAGTAATCAACTCAAAGAAGGTTAAAATAAAATGGAAGATGCTAGAAGAAACTAAGGCGGGCCTCCAAGAAATGAATATCACAGACAACATCAAAGCAAACCGTGGATCATTAAGGTCAAAAGTATCCAAACATAAATTTCTAGAGAAACCTAAACATAAAACTGGTAGGAATTGGTGGACAGAACGCAAGATACAACATAGTGCATTGATGAAGAGATTTTGGGAGGGTAAGAAGGCGAAAACCATCAAACCAAGTTCAAACGCGCTCTTTGAATTGGCAAAACGAAGAAAGAAGAAGAATAACTGATGCATCTGATCATTTTTCACAAGACCAATTCATTTGGCGAACTCAATATTATAATCCACCCAAAGTACTTTGCAATGATGAGTTGCTAATCCCATTTCGCGGTCGAATCCTATTCGAAATAATCAATAATTATTTCAAATGGACTTGTTCAACTTGCAAAAAAAGGATTTTTGCGAAAACATTTCACAGCTAAAATTTGTTTCATTAATTTATGAAGAAATCGTGTTACATCGAATGAGTGATTATTTTTAAACATCATTTGTTTTGTGCATATTTTCTCTCTTGTTTCATTGTAATTAAACCTGAATTTATGAAATGTCGTTGCCCGCGCGGTGTCGATAAGGCAGCAACGCGTGTTTGGCACAGGGCGCACGCACACACACACACACGTAGGCTAATCTAAAATACACCTGAATTCACCTGTTGATTTATAAGATTGAGCCATTCAACAGGTAATTTATTACGCAACACTTTGCGACTCAATGATACATCGCATTAAAACCGGCGGAATGAAAATGTTACAAGGAAGAATGGAACAAGGAAACAACGCAAGAGCAAACGTGAAAAGAATTTTAATATTTCAAATATTTGAAAGGAATTCTATTGTGGTTTGTATTATATATCTAGTCTTATCTGTTTAGCATGGTCCGTCCAGTCATTCGTTTCTTTTGTCGTTCTAGTATTGTCTATCTAGTCTATATTATTATTTTATTTATTTATTTATTAACCTACTGGCATATAGAAACCACATACAAAAAAAAATATAAATTTAAAAAATAAAAATACAAAAATATCTGTAACTGACACAAAATAAACTCCAATTTCCTTTATAATACACCTTCTCTATTACCAGTTTGCTCTTTCCATCTTTTTAACCGTCTCAGCAGTTTCAGACCCTTTCCGCTATCATTCATACATTCCTCCCATTTCTTTCCTTCCCGCCTCCCTCCCTCATTCCATTCACCCCTTCTACACTCTTCCATCCAATGCTCCCAAGTATCCTCTGCTGTCCCACAAACACTACACTTTCTATGCTCCTCACTCATCCAGTATCTTCTTCCACGCTCCTCACATCCACACCTATACCTTGCTAACATGACTTGTGCATCATCCTTTTGATTTACACTTAAATAGGTTGGTAACCGCCCATGTACCTGTATCTTTACATACTCTATGAAAATTACTACTTTCTTCTATTTTGCTTTGCCGCTCCTGTAGGTCCACTTCTTGCAAACGTTCTACCAACCTTTCGGTCCACCCTGCCCTTTCCTGCTTTAGCGTTTCGAGCCCCTCACCAGATATACCACCTCTTTCATACAATTTCCTCTTATTCTTACCCCATTCACTCCCTTTCATACCGCCTCCTCCCAATCGATTTACCATTCTAAAAATCTCTTTTATTAACCTTTCATCTCCCATTTCACTCACCTTATATTCATACCTTATGACCTTTCTTGCTGCCAAGACTGCCACCTTGCACGCATTCACCTCCTGGAGGACGATGTAACCAGGTGTCGACCTATCAAGCTTCAGGATTTTTTTGAAAAACTGTAACTGGACTCTCTCTATTGTGTCCTCCTCTCTCGTCCCCCAGACTTCTGAGCCATACAATAAAATGCTTCTCGCCCACACCTTTCACACCGTCTCAGCCGCCCTCAAGTTTCCTTCGAATGTATTCCTCCATTCATTCCAGACTCGCCCAGCTGCCACCCACGCTTTCTACGCTACATACTCCACATGCTCTTTATTGCTACCTCCATTTCCAAATACATACCCCAGATACTTAAACCTTTACACCTCTCTCAATTTCCCAGCTGTCTTGGCAAATACCACTATATCATCAGCGTATGCTAAACTCCACAGCTTTGTTCTCCCTATCACCACTCCTCCAGCTTGCCCGTCTGCCAAAACTCTTTCCAAATCAGCCACATAGAGATTGAAAAGTGTGGGGCTCAGTGGACATCCCTGCCTCAGGCCCTTTTTTATCTCGAAATATTCCGTTACACACTCATTCACCCTGATCTTACACACCGTTTCCCTATACACCTCCCTCACATTCCTCCTCACCCTCTCCGAAATACCTTTTTTAACCAAACATTCATACAATCTTCCACTATCTACGGAATCATACGCTGCTTTCAGGTCGATTAAAAGAGCAAAAAGGCTCCCAGATCTAATTTTCTGATCAATTATAAATCTAAGCGTTATGAGTTGCTCGACTGTTCCTCTTCCCTCTCTGAATCCTGCTTGCACCTCTGGTATTAATTGCTTTTCTTCTGCCTCTTTTCTCAACCGCCCTTCGAGAATCTTGGCGAACATTTTGTAGGAAGAGTTCATCAGCATGATCCCCCTGTAATTCTCCACCCTTTCCTTGTCCCCATTTTTGTGGATTGGCTGAATTATCCTCTCTTTCCAGCTCTCTGGGATACCCTTTGTCCCTTTCCATATCTTGTTGAACTCCTCCGTAAGCTTGTCGATACATTTCTCTGGTACGAACTTCCACGCTTCATTTCCAACTCCGTCCGGTCCCGCCGACAGTTCTAACATTGTCTTTGCCTCGAACCACCATTATCTCCACTCCTTCTAATAGAACCATATAGTGCCTTAACCAGGTTTCCTTAGGTATACTGTCTGGAATTAGCTCCTTCTTCCCGCTCTTCTCCTTTAAATATTTCCACAGCTGCGCTTCAGTTTTAATCTCCAGTATTCGTTGTCTCTCTCTTCTCTGCCACATTTCTTTCTTTCTCCTCTCCAGGTTTCGCAAGTCCGCTCTCGTACTTAACCACAGTTCCTTGTCACCGGTACCCTCTCTCCACCTTCTCGTCACCTCTCTATATTTTTTTCTCCCTTATGAATTCCTTATCCGCCCATAATCTTCCCACTGTTCCCTCTGTGACTTTCCTCCTGGCCATTGCTGTTTCCATTTCCTCGATAAATGGGGTAAACGGGGTCCGATGTTACTGGAGTAATATCCTTTAATTTGAAGTGATTTGAAACGGCATAGTTATAATTGACGATTTCGTATACTGGATCTAGTATATATTTGTTTGTCTAGTTTAATATAAGTCTTCTATACTTGCATGTATAGTCTCGTTTATCTAATTTTGTATGTCTGCTCTTGTGTGTCAAATCTTGTGTGTCTAATCTTGTCTGTTTAATCTTGTCTGTCTAATATTGTCTCTCTAATCTTGTCTGCCTAGTTTATTTCATTTATTTATTTTATTTATATTCTTATTTATTTCACCATTATAATCATCAATCAGCTCTTAGAGTCGTCCACTGGGCATAAGCCACTGGGCATAAGCCTCCTCAAAGAGTACATGAAGGAAGATCTTTATACGAGACTATTTTGAAAAGAAAGAGATTGTGGCTTGGGCATGTGTTGAGAGGGAGTTGTTTGTGGAGAGAATTAATCGAGGGAACTGTGAAGGGTATCTGGCATAGAGGTAGAAGAAGAGTGACAATGGTTGAGGATCTGAAAGAAGGGCAAGGATACGTGGATTTGAAGCAAAAGGCTCTGAATAGAGTTCAATGGAGGAGGCAGAATGGAACCTGTACATAGCAGAACACAAATGATGATGAATGAATTTCATTCTTCTCTAGTCTGCGCTATGGTCGTCCAGTTGGTGCGGATGCTTTTAGGTCACCTAACCATCGAGCGGGGGATCTCCCTCTGCTTCGGAATGCCTCATTTCGCGGCCATTCCATAATTCTCCTGGTCCAGCTGTTCTTAACTCACAACTCCACTTCAGATTTGTGATTCTTTCAATGGCGTCTTTTCAGTTGCGTCTTTCAAAGACACAACACCGCTCCTTCTCCTTGTACACCGCTACCTTGACCCTTAGCGATATATCTAGCATTGGCCTCTCCATGGCCCCTTGCATAGTTTGGATTTTGTTAATGTTAGAGCTTCAGCTCCGTAAGTCAATACAATAAATATGCACTGATTGAAGACATATAAGGATTTTGATGTTCTAATAAAAACCAACCCGGCCCACGTGTTTAAGAACATACCTTTATGCTACCTTGATCCCACGGCTATCATGCAATAGCCAATATTTCTCTTTGTTTATCACTATTACGACATCCGCATGTTGTAATAAAACCCATCAGGCCCCAGGTTGGTTTAGGTACATTCCAACCCTTGGTCCCACACTTTAAACCTCATAAGTCATTTAGATGATAATCACTTGCTAGAATTTATACCTCCAATGGATTTTTTCATTATCCGAAATGTAATTTTCGGAAGGACACTTAAAATATAAAAATGTTCCCATCAAGATAAGAACGTGCCACCAGATTGTTAGTATTTCTGGGAACATTTGTTAGTATTTAAAGTAAATATATTGTGCTACGACATTACGTCCTAAGCCCAAACGATGTAAAGTCGAATAGGGCAAAAGTTAGGTAGGTGGAGCATACCCATATTTCAATAAGGGGTATGAACCCCGGAGCACCACCGGGAAGATATAAATGTCTCAACCCGGTCTAATTTAATTTAATTTTAGTTGTTAGATAACTAACGAGGCTCTGGCGACCGAGTCATGGCGGTATAACCATTCCAAAGAGAATAAAGAAAATATAATTCTCAACCCTACCAACGCGCAATGGCCAGCGTGGTAGGAGCACGGCTAAAATCCCCTTTTGAATGAATACACCACGAAGACGGCCCTCAGTGCCCGACAGCTCAAAGAGCCCTGACCAAGGTAGCGGTCGGATTAGGCTAAGAGCAGAGGGTGCGATATAAAACGAAAACAGGCTACCATATAAAACGAAAACTGAAATTGATCACATACAACACAAGGACAGCGGATGACAAAATATTAGAACTACAACAAGAGTTGGAACACATACACTGGGGCATTATAGGACTGGCAGAGGTAAGCAGAAGAGGAGAATACAACTTAATCCTCAAGTCAAACAACCCGTTATATTATAAAGGAGAAGAGGTAACCTACAACAGCGAGGTAGGAAGAGTAGGACTTATAATACACAAGCGGCACGTCTCAAAAATAATACAGATAGTGAGTATAAGCTCCAGAGTGATCTATCTACTACTTGAAGTAAATTCGAGATACAACATCAAAATCATCATGGCCTATGCACCCACATCTAGGAGCACAAACCAAGAAGTGGAGGTTGTCTGTTTTTTGGGAGACTTCAATGCCACACTAGGATCCAGGCAAGACGTGAGCAAGACCCCGTAGGATACTTTGGTGTAAGCCAAAGAAATGATAGAGGAAGTATGTTATTAGACTTCCTACTACAACACAGGCTCTACGCCATGTATACATTATTCAAGAAAGCCCCTCAAAGGAAGTGGACATGGGTAAGCCCAGATAAGAAAACAAAAAATGAAAAAGACTTTATAATCACAGACAGGAAGGAAATAATGCAAAATGTGTCAGTCTTAAATAAACCAACAATTGGCAGCGACCACAGAATGGTTAGAGCAAACATCATTATCAACATTAAGAAGGAAAGGATAAAACTAATCACCAATAGTAAATTGTACAAGTAGACTACTATAAAAGAACCAGATGCATATAAGCAGTACATCGAAACACACTTGGAAAGTATCACAGTAGCCGAAGAAGAAACAGATACTGACGAACTAAACAACAACATAGCAGGTATCCTCAAAAACGCACAGGAGAAACACTGTATTAAAGAAAGGATAAAGGAGCGTAGGCCTGGAAGGATAAAGGAAAACTCAGACATGATACAAAAGATCTTATGAAAAAAATAAGAGATCTAAGGAACAAATACAGTAACAAAACCGACGAGTTAAGAGAACTAAATTAGAAAATTGCCAGAAACGATATCCGAAAGTACAACACTAACAATATCTCTGAAGTTATAGAGGAAAATAAGATCCATCCATGGTTCTACAACCAGGGGTTGGTCTTGGCCGCCTAAACAATTCTCCTCCATTCTCTCCGATCCTGAGTGGCTTCTTCCCAGTTGAGCACCGCCAGGGTTTGAAGGTCCTTGCGGATATTATCTCGCCATCGAAGCTTTGGGCGCCCCACTGATCTTTTGTTGTTAGGGGTTTCTTCCCAGACTATTTTAACTAGCCTTGAGCCATTACTCATCTGGACATGTCCCAGCCATCTTAATCTGTTTGCTTTGATTTCTTGTACTATAAAAAAACGTTGCGGTTTGTTGATCCCAAACTGCTCCCAGACTATTTTCCTATCAAAACGATTGAGTAGTAACGTGTCTTGTACTGTCATGGTCCATGTTTCGCTAGCGTAAGTTACCACTGGTCTTATAATAGTTTTATATATATATATATATATATATATATATATATATATATATATATATATATATATATATATATATATATATATATATTGTATTTGAGGTTCTCGCGGATAGATACCTGTGTTGTATTGTTTTCTCGGGGATTCCGCGTTGATGCTGAGGGTTGGCTCTGAAAAGAACCGGATTCTCGACGTTTCGGCGAACTAACATTCGCCATTCTCAAGAGATATATGCGTCCGTGCGGGTCAACCGTTAGACGCATACTGAGAGCTCGTTCGTGCGATGCGACTACCTATAGCTGTTTGGCTTCGGGTCATGCGCGTTGTGTGCGGTGCTTCGGTTCGGTTGTTTGTTTGTCTTGTTGGTCGTACATGAGTCTGGGGTGTCTGGGGTTGCATTTTGAGGGTGGATATGATCGGTCGCCATGCTGGGGACAGTCTCAAGCAATCGTCTCTCGTGTTCATGCAGTAGTCTCGTTTTTCCATCTCTATGGCTTCTCTGTATACTCGTTACATTTCGTGGCTAATCTGTGCAACAGTCCTTGAATTTCTAAAGTCCATCCAGTGACCGGTGTTTGTGTGTTGGACAAGTGCCGATGAAACTTTGTCTCTGTGTCTGACTGAAACTACATGTTCTTGAATCCTAGCAGATATTTTTCTATTGGTACGTCCAATGTAGGTTCGTTCACATGTTCTGCAAGGTATTTCGTAAATTCCATGGGATTCTAACGGGATGGTGTCTTTAACGCTGCGTAGCATGGAGGATATTTTCTGGTTAGGTTTGAAAATGATGTCGATGTTGTGTCTTTTAAGGATTCTGGCGATATTGTCAGTTGATCCATGAACATATGGTAGGTATGCTGTGCTAACGGGTTTCTGGCGTTCTTCAGTTCTAGGGCTACTGTTCTCTGTACGACGGAAAGCTCTGGATATTAAGCTGTTTGGATATCCATTTGAAGAAAGAGCTTCTCGTAAGTTCCTCAATTCTTTCGGTAAGTTAAGCTGGTCGGCTAGTCTTTTGGATCGGGTGGTAAGAGTGTTGACTACAGATGCTAGTTGTTTGGGATGATGGTGCGAAGAAGCGTTCAGATCTCTGTCTGTGTGGGTTGGTTTCCGGTACACAGTGTGACTCAAAGTGCCGTCAGGTTTCTTCTGTACCAAAACATCCAAGAAAGGAAGTCGTTGATGCTTTTCTATCTCCATTGTGAATTTAATTTGGTCGTGTTGGGAGTTAAGATGGTTAAGGAATTTGTCCAGCTCTGGTCTGCCGTGGGGCCAGATTACAAATGTGTCGTCAACATATCTTAACCAGAGTGTGGGTTTAAGTGTGGCTGATGAGATTGCCTTTTCCTCAAAATCTGTAAGAAATATGTTGGCTATTACTGGGGATAGAGGTGAACCCATTGGTGCTCATAGGACTTGTTTGTATATTTGACCATCGTACCTAAAGTATGTATTCTTTAAACAGTGTTCTGCCAGATCTGATACATACTTTTCTGGTTTTAATTTTGATCTTATGATGTTTAAGGCCTCAGGGACCGGTAATTTTGTGAATAAAGATACAATGTCAAAGCTCACAAGGAGGTAGCCGGGCTGGAAATGGTGATTTTTCAGTATGTCTATGAAGTGTTCAGCATTGCGGACATAGGAATCACAATCTTCGGCGTATGGTTGTAAACATTTTGCTAAATGTTTCGCAAGAAGTTGGACCGGTGAACCAACGGAGCTTACTATTGGTCGTAGTGGGGCTCCATCTTTGTGGATCTTTGGTAAACCATATATCTTGGGACACCGTGAAGATTTTTCCCTTGGTATAAGGTAATTCATTGTTTCCTTGTCAATGCTAGAGCTTAGGATCTTTTGTCTCGTAGTTTTCTCAAGATAGGTTGTAGGGTCCGTTGTACTGGGTAGATAAGCTGGATCATCTAAGATTGTGGTCATTTTTTGTTTATAGTCAGCACTGTTCATGACTACAGAGCAATTTCCCTTGTCAGCTGGTAGGACCACAATGCTGTTGTTTTCTCTTAGTGCCTTGAGGGCTTTGAATTCCTCGTATGAGGTGTTTCTTGTCGGTGGTTTGGCAGATCTTAAAATGTGGCATGTTTCCTGTCTTATTGTCTCGGCTAATGTGGCTTGGAGTTGTGAGATAGCAGTCTCGACACCAGTGATTATGTCTTCTTTGGGAAGGCGAGTTGGTGCTATTGCAAAGTTAAAACCCTTGGCCAGTACTGTTTTGGTAGGTTCGTCTAGGGGCTGGTCTGAAAGATTGTAAACCACTTTGTCGATGTTGAGTGGTTTTGGTGCAGGTTTTTGTCTCCGTCTGAGGAGGTTGTATTTTTCTTTCTGTCTATTGGTAATTAATAATCTATTCTGTTCGGCTCTGTTGTTAGATATTAAGTCTATCTGTTGCCAGATGAGAGGGTGTAGCGTAGTGGTTAGAGCTATGTGGGTTGTCAGGATATTTTGACTGATGCTGTCAAGTTTCTGTCGTTTGGTTTGGATTTCGTCCCGAAGCAAAGCTTGGCTTGCGTTGTGTAGTATTTTGTTTGACCTGGCTGTCGGATTTTGGTGTGACAGCCTCATACAGACGGGTGTTATGTCTGTATCTCTACAGCGACGTAAAAATGCTAAATCGCATAATAATTGAGAGCGCTTTGTCCGTAGTTTCTCGAAACTACGGGTGAGGTGGTAAATTTCCTTCCCGTGGAGGTTTATAATATTGTATTTGAGGTTTTCGCGGATAGATACCTGTGTTGTATTGTTTTCTCGGGGATTCCGCGTTGATGCTGAGGGTTGGCTCTGAAAAGAACCGGATTAACTCCCAACACGACCAAATTAAATTCACAATGGAGATAGAAAAGCATCAACGACTTACTTTCTTGGATGTTTTGGTACAGAAGAAACCTGACGGCACTTTGAGTCACACTGTGTACCGGAAACCAACCCACACAGACAGATATCTGAACGCTTCTTCGCACCATCATCCCAAACAACTAGCATCTGTAGTCAACACTCTGACCACCCGATCCAAAAGACTAGCCGACCAGCTTAACTTACCGAAAGAATTGAGGAACTTACGAGAAGCTCTTTCTTCAAATGGATATCCAAACAGCTTAATATCCAGAGCTTTCCGTCGTACAGAGAACAGTAGCCCTAGAACTGAAGAACGCCAGAAACCCGTTAGCACAGCATACCTACCATATGTTCATGGATCAACTGACAAAATCGCCAGAATCCTTAAAAGACACAACATCGACACCATTTTCAAACCTAACCAGAAAATATCCTCCATGCTACGCAGCGTTAAAGACACCATCCCGTTAGAATCCCATGGAATTTACGAAATACCTTGCGGAACATGTGAACGAACCTACATTGGACGTACCAATAGAAAAATATCTGCTAGGATTCAAGAACATGTAGTTTCAGTCAGTCACAGAGACAAAGTTTCATCGGCACTTGTCCAACACACAAACACCGGTCACTGGATGGACTTTAGAAATTCAAGGACTGTTGCACAGATTAGCCACGAAATGTCACGAGTATACAGAGAAGCCATAGAGATAGAAAAACGAGACTACTGCATGAACACGAGAGACGATTCCTTGAGACTGCCCCCAGCATGGCGACCGATCATATCCACCCTCAAAATGCAACCCCAGACACCCCAGACTCATGTACGACCAACAAGACAAACAAACAACCGAACCGAAGCACCGCACACAACGCGCATGACCCGAAGCCAAACAGCTATAAGTAGTCGCATCGCACGAACGAGCTCTCAGTATGCGTCTAACGGTTGACCCGCACGGACGCATATATCTCTTGAGAATGGCGAATGTTAGTTCGCCGAAAAGTCGAGAATCCGGTTCTTTTCAGAGCCAACCCTCAGCATCAACGCGGAATCCCCGAGAAAACAATACAACATATATATATATATATATATATATATATATATATATATATATATATATATATATCTTTGTTGATCTTTGTTTGTCTGGTCAGGATTCTTGATCGTAATAATTGCTGGGTTACGTAGTAGCATTTATTTCCTTGTAGAATGCGCTGTCCTATTTCTACTTTAACGTTGTTATCTGATGTTATTAATGCCCCTAGGTATCGAAAAGACTGTACGTTCTCGAAGTTGTACTCATCCATGGTAACATTTTGTCGAATTCGATCTCGTCTTGTGTGTCGTGGCATATGCATATACTTCGTTTTCTCCTCGTTGACTTTCAGTCCCATCTTTTTTGCCTCTTTTTCGAATTTCATGAAGGCTTCCTTCACGCTAATTGTATTTCTTCCCACAACATCTAAATCATCTGAATACGCTAGAATCAGTCTGGGTCCGCTATTTTCGAGGATGCTCATACTTGGTTCGGTTCGTCTTATCACCTTCTCCCAGGTTAGGTTAAACAAAGCCGGCGACAGTGCATCCCTTTGTTTAAGGCCAGTTGTTATATCAAATATTTCGCTGTATTGACCCTCAATTTTAATTGTACCATATGGTCCTTCAACGCATACTTTAATCATTCTCGTGAGTTTTCTGGGTATTTCAGGCTCTTCTAGTGCTGACCATAAGCTTGCTCTGAAGATACTATCATACGCCTGTTTAAAGTCTACGAATAGATTGTGCAACTCTCTATCGAATTTCCAGCATTTTTCTAACAGTTGTCTTAACGTAAATAGCTGGTCAGTTGTTGATCGTTTCCTTCTAAATCCACTTTGGTATTCTCCAACTATTTCTTCTGCATACGGTGTTATTCGGTTCCTAATTATGTAGGACAGAACTTTATATGATGTGTTAAGGAGTGTGATACCTCTATAGTTGTTGCATGATATTCTATTTCCCTTCTTATGTATTGGTATAATAAGTCCTTCTTTCCAGTTCTTTGGAATCGATTCCTGTTCCCACATTTTTTGTATCAGCTGGTGTATGGTATGTCCTAGTTTCTGTCCACCCTCCTTCCGGCATTCTGCGGGTATGCCATCTCTTCCTGCTGCTTTATTATTTTTTAGCTCTTTAATGGCTTGAGCTGTTTCTTCTCTAGATAGTGGATTAACCCAGGCTTCAGCGCTATCTCGTTTATCCTCTTTTTGATACATCGGGTCTTCTATATAGAGTAGGTTGTGAAAGTATTCTTTCCAGGTATCGAGGATCTCCTTTTTGCTAGTCATAAGTTCGCCATCATCATTCTAAATCATCGTAGAGGTTCTTGGGCGAAATCCTTTTTTATGTATGTTCACTTGCTTATAGAACTTTCATGTGTTTCCATATATTCTAGCTCTTTCCACTCCATGTAGCTGTTCATTATGCCATTCTCTTTTCATTTTTCTCATAAGTTTTCGCATTTTGTTTCTTAGGTTATGGAACTTATTTCTATTTTTATCCAATGGATTTTGTAACATCTTGATTCTTGCTCCATATTTTTCCCCATTAAGTCTGCGACAATCTGTATCGAACCACATCTTTTTTTGTATTTTGTTTCTCACCAAGGATTTCTTTGTTAACTTCTTGAATTACTTCCTTTATTGTCTTTCAAGTATTCTCTACACCTAGGTTCTGTACATGTATTTCTCTGTATGCCTGTTCTATTCTTTGTTGGTACTGATCCTTAACATCTGGTTGTTTTAGCTTTTCGATGTTCCACGGTACTTCTTTCTTGTGGCTTTTCTCTTTCCTTGCAGCTAGTCGCAGTCTAGTTTTGGCCCTAACCAAAATATGATCTGCATCTCCATCAGCTCCCCTTCCAGCTCAACTTCTAACGTCTATTATGTTTCATCCGTGTCTAGTGTCTACCAATACGTGATCTATCTGATTTCTCGTTATACTGTCGTTAGATATCCAAGTATGTTTGTGTATATCTTTATGAGGGAACATTGTGATTTTATCAGCAGGTTATTCGAGACTGCAAAGTCGATCAGACTGGTTCCATTGTCATTAGAAGAAGCATGTAAGCTGTGTCTTCCAAATTGTAGTTGTCATGTTTCTTCTCTTCCTACTTTGGCGTTATAATCTCCTAAAACCAGCATTTCAGTATTTCAAAAAAATTGTCTTTAGTCCCTTCCTCGGCTACTTCAGTTGGTGCGTGTATTGCTACTAGTGATATGTTGTACCATTTTCCACGTAACCGGATCGAGCATATTCTCTCATTTATGGGTTCAAAGGATATTAGTTCACTCAAAGAGGAAAATAAGAGAATGAAGGTAATGAGACAAAAACTAGCTTTGGGGAAAAATAATATCAACGAGCTCCTAAATGCCCAGAGTGCGATGGTCACAACAAAAGAGGGAATCCTCCAGGCAGTGGAGAACTGCGCCGAACTATACACTGTAAACCAGGAAAATACACATGCCACTACTATACCAAAGATTCTCAATCAAGGCTCCGCGGACATACCTGAAATAACGGCAGAAGAAATAACGCTCTTCATGAAATAAAAACAACAAAGCACCGGGTGATGATGAGCTTGTAAAAGAAGCAATAAAAGCAGGGGGAGAAATGGTCATAAAAGTAATCGAAAAACTATTCAACGCATGTTTAGCGAAAGGAGAAACCCCATCCAACGGGAACAATGCGGTAATCATAATTATGCATAAAAAATGAACACACCGAGGAACCTACCACAAATATATACCACAGTCTCCTACCACAAATATATAAACCCTTCAACAAGATAATAACGAAGCGCCTAACACCGAAGTTGGACTTGAATGGAACCGGATCAACTTGAATGGAACCGTCACTTGGATTTAACTACAGATATTCCGCCTTTTTCACGTTTAGACGTAGACGTTTAGACTCTCCCATACTGGGAGAGGCGGTTATTCCAGTCTTCAAATCAAATCAAATCAAAAAGTATTTATTCATTAGGAGGTACATGTATATACATATATCTATAAGATACGTCAAAAGTAAAAAAAAAAACAAGAAATATATATGGGTACGAAAAATGGCCCAAAGCACAAAAATTGTTTAAAAAAAGAAACGAAACAAATCAAAAAATAGTTGAAATCAAAACACACATAATTTGAAAATATTGGTTAATTAATTATTACTAGTCATATATCTATTTTCACTTTTAAGAACTCATCTATGGAGTAATAACACTTCTCTCTTAAAAAGCCCTTAGTCATTTTTCTAAAAGAGTTAAAAGTTTTGGCTTCTTTGATGAAGTTGGGCAGATTGTTATAAATTTTTATTCCAAATCTATTTGGTGCTCCACTGCACAGTGATAAGTTACTCCTTGGCATCCGGTAGTTTGAGGCATTTCTTGAATTTATGTTGTGTATATCGAAGTTTTTATTAAATCGCTGTTTATTTTTGTATACATAGGACGCCAGTTCCTAAACCAGGAACCTAACCTGTGTACAGTGAATAATACAACATCTTCTGTCACTCTTTGGCACACCCCGCTCGAAGATGCGTTGTGTGAGCCGTTTCGCTGCGTCAAAGCAAGTGACAAGAAACGGTCAAGACCTAAAAATGTCAGGGGCTGCAGGCCGGCAGTTCTTAATAAAAGCGACTGAAAACTAGTTTAAGAGCATTATTCACTGACTATAACTTAACATCTGAATCTATCGATAATTATTCTAGTTATTAAATATCTGATGACACGGATGCATTTATAGATACAAACCCAGACAAACTGACGAATGGCCAACACGGCCGCCATCATATACTGACACGAGACCGTCGCCACTGTTAACTACTCGCCGGTGAAATGAACGTCTAGGTAGTGGAGCGCGCCTATCCGGAAGTCTCCCTCTCTGTGGCATCGTGAAACAGAGAGTGTGAAAGTGATCAGAGACCACGACCTCGTTTCTCTGAGAGAAACAGAGAGTGTGATTCTTGTGCAAACGTATAGTGTGCAGGGATCACTTTCACACTCTCTGTTTCACGATGCCACAGAGAGGGAGACTTCCGGATATATACAGGGCACTGTAAGTATATTATAGTTTTCAAAATGAGGCCTGCATGATTGAGTTATCATAATTCTTGCAAAGACCCTGATAACTCGTTTCTGTGCTATCAGATCACGTTGTTGGTGCGTCGTATGTCCCCAGAATAGTAAACCATATGTAAGCACTGATTCAATTTCAGCATAATATATATTCAGTAGCATTGAGTTGTCTAAGATTTCCCGAAGGTTCCTTAATATATAAACTTTAGTGTTTATTTTATGTATGATGGTATCTGCTGTTTTCTTCCATTGTAGATTCTCCTCTAGAAAAATTCCTACAAATTTTATACTTGTAGTTCTTTGTAGCACACTGTTATATAATTTTAGATTTAAGTCTTCGTTAAGTCCACTCTTTCTATTAGTTTTAAAGATTATATATTTTGTCTTGTCAGTATTTAGGTGTAGATTATTGGCAGGAAACCATATCTCCATTTTGCTTAGTACTACTTTAGCCATTCTTGAATCTTCAAGATTCAAGATTCAAGAATTAAACATTCTTGAATCTTCTATGGTATTTCCGCGAACAATAACGCTGGTATCATCGGCATATAAAGTGCATATATCAGCTCCAATGTACTGTACCATATCTGCAGTAAAAATTGAAAATAGGATTGGAGCTAGCACTGTTCCTTGTGGAACACCTACACATGTTGGTATAGTAGGTTAAGTACTATTCCCAATCCTTACATATTGATTTCGCTTCAGTAGGTAGGATTTGAAACATTCACCCGTTTTCCCCCTGAATCCGTATGTATAAAGTTTATTAATCAAATTTAAATGAGGTACAGAGTCGAAGGCTTTCGACAGATCACAGAAAATGCCTATTGGACATTTCCCATCATCCACCTCATTTATAATCGTATTGTAACATTGTTCAATAGCGGTCGTGGTTGATCTTGACTTACAGAAGCCATGTTGCTGCACTGGAATTATATTGTGTTTTCTTATAAATGGAATTATTCTGCATTCCATGCAGTATTCAATGATTTTTGATAGCACCGACACCATGGCTACTGGTCTGTAGTTGTCTCTTTTTTAAAGCAAGGGAATTATCTTAGATGTTTTAAGGATAGTCGGGAAAACTTCGCTTTTAAAGGAACAGTTTACAATATCCGCTATTGGATCTATTACTTCTTCATAAAACTCTTTGATAATATTGCACGGAAGGTCATCTGGTCCGGAACTTGTTTTATTTTTTAATTTAAGAATGATGCCAGTAATTTCATTTTTCGAGAACTCTGCTAGAAACATGCTTTTGTTGTTGTGAAAGATGTGATCATTCGTTATGTTAGTATGCTTAATATTGTTTGCTATTTTTTCTGGAGCATTTTTGAGAAATATATTGAATCTTCTAGCTATTTCTTCCAAATTAGTTATGATCCTATTATTTTCTTTGATTTTTATGATCCTATTGTCTTTGGATTTGTTGGATATATCATTAATTGTTTGCCATAACGCTCTCTGTTTATTGGAGGCTTTATTTATTTTATTATTATAGAATTTTCTTTTAGTTTCAACTACGAGTATCCGATGTTTGTTCTTGTCCATTAAATATTGTTGTTTTAATATAGGAATTTTTTTTTCTGTAGAACAAAAAAATCTTTTAATTTTCTGCTGGAAGTTCTTACTTCGCCTGTTACCCAGGTTCTAGGGGAGGGTATTATCTTTTTCAGAGGAAAACATTCAAAGAAATGAAACTGTAAAATTTTAATAAATTCTGAGGCTTTCTCATTGCAGTCTTCTGTGGCGTAACAGCTTTCCCACGATTCTTCACTGAGACTCATTTGGAACCTTTCCTTGTTCTTTGTACAATAATTTCTTCTAAGCTTCACTTCTTGACTGTAACCTTTATTTTGATTATTTGCGTTGCCAACGAGTATTAGCTTGTGATCTGAGCATATTGTATCCTTTACTGTAATGTCTGGTAGGTAGTTTGACCGTGCGAATATGTTATCTATAATACTTTGTGATTTGATTGTAGTTCTTGTATATTATTTTATTTGTCCAATTAATCCATATGACCGCATTAGATTTTCAATGTTGTATTTTTCTTTTGATGACCCCTCGAAACTTATATTGAAATCACCAGTTATTATGACTTCATTATATTTATTAATAATACTGTCTAGTGTTTTTTCCATTATAGTCATGAACAACGTGTAACAACCGCACGGTAGACGATATACCACTATAATTAATGTCTTATGATTATTTCTATTACATTCCACTCCACATATTTCTATTTCTTTCTCTACACAATTTAAATTTCTTTTTTCTTTAAACCAGTCAAAACCATGTTTTCCCCAAATCGCAACCCCACCACCACTAGTGTTTCTGCGGCAAAACGAGCTTATTAAACTATAGTCTTCTATGTGAATTTGATTGACAAAATCCTCACTCAGCCATGTGTCTGCCATACACACAAATATTGGTTTGTACTCTGATAACATCACCTCTACCTGATTAATTTTCCGTTTTACACTTCGGATATTAATAAAAATCAACAAGTTGCTACAAAACTTTACATCTTCTAACTTTGAAAGATTATTCACTCTATCAGCATTATAAGATTCAATTGTTTATTTTATTCTGCCTTCTTTCGGATATCCCGCCTTAGAAAAAAACGCTTGATGTAGGTATATTTTGGCCAAGTTTCAGGTGAATTAAGCGTATTTAGAAGTTCGAAAGGGGCTGTTATTTTAAAGGACTCAATTGGAGTACTTCTTTGGATACTTGGATGCAAGCTTCTCACACGATACTTCTTTGATACCTTTTCCCTGTAGGTGGTTTATAATGTCTATTTCATTTAAACTAGGTTCAAGTTTATAAATGTGCAAATGGGCATATTTATTTGCAGCTTTAATCTGGCTGGTTTCCGAGATTCCAATAATGGTTTCGGGTTTCCTATATCTTTTGTTTTTATTTTTTTGCACTTCCCATATTTCTTCATTTTTATTTGTGTCGGATTATATCACACTATTTTTTCTCAATTCGGCCGTCTTATCAGCATTCCGTTTAGTTTTTCGGTTGTCAGGTTTCGTACCTGAGTTGTTCCCACTATCCGTGTCCGTGATAGTAACTGATTTTTGTGAACATTCTGTCGATTCATTATTAACGAGTGGCGGTATGAGATGGAGCAGTTTCTTATTCTGTTCCGTTAACACTTCGATTAAATTGTTAAGTTGTGTAACTTTTTCTTCAAACAGAACGGTAAGTGATTCAACTTCTTGTTTAATAATGCCAGCTAACACGTTTTTAAACTCAGAACTAGTTAGATACGATAATATATCCGCATCCTTCTTACCGCACCCTGTTGAAGGTACCTCCGTAATCTGAGACCTAAGTTGAGGCATTGTTTAATAGTTTAAGTAACTACGCAATGTTTAACACTGAAACAGTTTTGATTTAAGTGTATTTTTATACCACGATAACACGCACGTCCACACGCCTTGAAGACTGACAGTCGACTCCAACTTGACGTTGTAGTTTCTCGCGAGAGACAACTGCAACCATTACATCATCCGCATACAGAAGGGTCCAAGGGACATTCCGTTGTAGATCACGAGTGATGGTGTCCATGACAAAAACAAAGAGGGATGGTGATAGTGCTGAACCTTGGTGGATCTCGACATTTACAGGAAATTTATCTGAGGTGCCAACAGCACAACGTACTCTGCTACTGGTGTTCGTGTATAGCAAATTGACCACATTAACAAATGATTCTCGCACTCCTCGCACTTTCCCGCATGGTCTCGGAGCGCATACCAAATTAACTTATGAGGAACACGATCAAAGGCCTTTTCGAGGTCGAGGAAGGCAATATGCAGTAGTTTCCTTTTCTCGCGATGCTTCTCCATGAATAATCGTGCTGCAAATATGGCATTAGTAGTTCCAGCTCTCTTAACAAAACCACACTGGTTGATGCTAATATTGGTGTTACCGTGAAAGATCGAAATTTGGGGAATGTCGACTTTCACCGGTGAATGTCAACATTCACATAGTCGCTTGGTGTATGTCCGAAATATTTGCTAAATACCCTAATTTCTGACTTACACCGTTGAATATCGACATTCACTATGCACTAATGGTGAATTTTGAACATGTCGGAGATTTATATTTTCTTCCCCGTAATTCAGTCGCTATAGAACGTCACAAGGGTGACGTAACTTTTTCGCCACTCCTTCTGAGAGGAGTGACCAATAATTTAAAATCCACAGTACATTTTAAATGAGGAACGTAAATAATGGTCATAAAAAATTAATTAATTATGTTATTCAAATCTTATTTATTGGAGCATAAGACTGATAAAGCTGATTGACTCCCAGCAGAACAAAGGATTTGGCGGGAGAGAGCCAGTCGCCTCGCTGTCGGCATCTCCATTTTGGACCTCTACCAGAGCGTATCTGTGATGTCGACATACACCGGTGAGGGTCCGTATGTACAACAAAGTAATGAAATATTCCATCTTTCACCGACGTATTTGAAATGTGTATGTCGTATGTCATTCACCGGTGAAAGTCGACATTCTCCAATTTCGGTCATTCACAGTAACATTGGCAATGTTACGTAGTCGATGAACAAGAGTTCTCTCAAAGATCTTCATTGTATGTGAGAGAAGGAGTATTGGGCGATAGTTAGAGCACTCTGATGGGTCTCCTTTATTCTTGAAAATCGGTACCAGTCAGTAGGGATGTGGCCAGAGTCGATTATAGCGTTGAAAAAGGTAACAACCAATCAGTTGCAGAGGCTTACAATTCTTGCAACTTCCATAAGTCAGCGGAAAAAATGTCTGATCCAGGAGATCTCAGATTTCTCATGCTTTTGAGGGCAATGGCAACTTCTTCTGCAGTGATTTTGGGGATAGGTCCTTTCAATTCGGACACCTTCTGGGATTGATGGATGCGGAAACTCTATTCTGGCATTGAAATCGCCCATTGTTATGGTATTGATGTGATCTTTAAAATCCTCATCGACACTGTGGCCAGACATGGGAGCTTAATCCTGGAAGGTTTTGATAGAATGTCTCGCTACCCTAGTTACGACCAGTTATGCTACCCTAGGGCGTACGCTTTGAATTTGGATAATTCTGGGGACATGGGCTTTGTGAAATAGGAATGCTACTTCTGCTTGGCTGTTGTCGTTCCCTGTGTAATATAATTGATTGATTACCTGATTGTAGAATTAATTCTTGCTCTCCTTTCCTTCTATGCTCGCAGATACCAATCACGTCCCATTTCAGTTTTTTTTTTGTAGGTTATAACTTACAGTGCTCGTTCGCCGTTGTATCCTGTCTCCTCCCGTGATTCTCAACACCCTCCACTCTTATTTGTTTCTTACCTATCTAATCTTGTCTGCCTAATCTTATCTGTCCAGTCTTGTCTGTCCAATCTAGTATGCCCATCCTTGTCTGTCCTTGTTAGTTTAATCCTGTATCTCTATTCTCGTCTATCTGATCTAGTATGTCTAATCCTCTCCGTCTGATCTTGTCTGTTCAATCATGTATGTCTAATCTTGTCCGTCCAATCTTATCTTTCTAATCTTACCTGTTTAATCTTCTCTCTTTAATCTTGTCTGTTTACTCTCGTCTCTCTAATGTTGTCCATCGTGTCTATCTAATCTTGTCTGCCTAATGTTATCTGTCTAATCTTGTCTGTCTAATCTTCTTTGTTTAGCCTTGTCTGTTTACTTTCTTTACTATCTAAACTATTTAATATGTCTGGTGTTGTTAATCTAGTTTTTTCAGGACATAAAAAGTTTCTCTTTTTCTGTATTTTAATTGAGCTAATTAACAATTCCCGTTTGAAAATTTTCCGTGCAATTAAAACGTAAGAGTTTGCAACTGTGCGGCCGTTATTTATTCAAGGTTTAACAAGGTATACAGTGCGGATTAAACATTTATTCTGGCTGTAAACACACAAGTTTGCTGAAAAGATCTCCCGCGTTCTGCGGCCGTCGAAACTTTTCCACAATTACCTTACAGAACTAACACCGCAGACATTAAGCTTGCCAATATTTGTCTTTCTGGTCTTGACCGCGTATCCTAGTTTAGTGTCGGACTGAATTTAGTTAATTCTGAAAGTTTCAATTTCTAATCCGCGATTAGATAAATCTAGAAATGTAGCCCGAACGAGGGCGGAGGAAATAATCGGCTTAGCAAATGAGCATTAACAAATACGTTAACGGGCTTATCCAAATAGAGATGGATATCATCACGTCGGATCGGTTCCGTAAGTCGGCCAGAATTCAGCACCAGTTTGCCGAATCGGCACTAAATCGAAAATTATTAATCCCATTAAGGGCCTGTTTGATGTTCGGAACACTCGATGCCCTAATTCGTTTTACGGCTCCAAATATTCTGTCGAAAATCAGCATCAATTTTAATTTATATTATTTAGAAATATAATTGTGTAGTCTTACCGAGTGTTATCTAAGAACAAACATCCCTCAAATGTCCATACAAAAGAATCACATGCCTGAAATAAACAAAACCATTTATCTTCAAGAGTATACAGAAGGAGAAACACTAAAAATAATACAAATTAAAAAATGGAAGAAGTTGCGGAAGATAGTTCCACTATATAGAAGCGTGTATGATATTTTTTCTATTCTCCTTTTCCCTAATCTCTTATAATGCGATAATATCCATTATGTACTTTTATAATTCTTCCTCAATTTCCTGCATCTTAGCAGGCTGATGCATGGATCGTACGATCCAGATTCCAATTCGGAGTTCCAATCTCATGTCCTTCATTTCTAGTAATGTTCGTCTTTGTTTCGTCTGTCTAATACTAGGATTTATGTTTTATTTTTGGCAAGGTAAGGTCGTTCGCTTCACACTCAACCCCCTGATGATCGGAGGACCATATCTCCCGCTCTCGTTGGTCCTGACCTCGCTTTCCATATGGGTTATATCTACCGTATCTCGGGCTAGGTTACTCATGTTTCAAGAGTTTCTTTGTTTCCCACCTCTAATAGGATGTAAAAGTCGGAATTGGGTAGGAGGGGCTATGCGACTATATCTTCCTTTACTATAGCCGTGTGCCACGCATGTACACTACCCCATTTGAACTCCTTCTCCAGGGTAAAAGAGGAATATTATTTTTTAAATATTATTTTATTTTATAAATCCATTATAGGTTCGATAGCTTAAAAAGCAAAATCTATTTCATCGTGGAAAATGTTTTTAAGAACCCATTGGACACGCTTTTTCTAGATATGTCAAATAAATCGCAACAAATTATGGGACTTCTCGTAAGCTTGCAAATCCTGAACATTCAATTGATATGACAACAATTGATTTTCAAGAAAAGTAATGTTAGGTCTTCCAATATCATCAAAATTGGAGATTGTAGATTGAACCATTCAATGCGTCTAGAGAACCAGCGTGTCTAGAGAAGAACTATTGTACCAGTTAGTTGCCCATAGAATCCCTCAAAAACTTATAAGAATGGTAAATTTAACTCTAACCAATACACGTGCTCAAGTATTAGTAGCATCCAACTCACGGACGAATTCGACATCAGGACAGGGGTCAGGCAAGGTAATGCGCTATCTGCTATGCTATTCAACTTTGTACTTGAATCAGTTATTAGAAACGTGCACATAACAGGCCACATACACACAAAATCTCAGCACCTATGCGCATATGCCGATAATATAATTATATCAGCACGAACATCAGAAAGCCTAAAAGAAGCTACTGCCTCCTTAGAACAGAAATCTAGTGTAGCCGGACTAGTAATAAACGTGAATAAAACCAAGTTCATGAGAAGTACCAGGGATCCAACACCCTGGCCAGAGCCACTACAAGTGCATTACTCACCGCATTTAATTTCGAAGAAGTCAGAACCTTCTCTTACCTAGGGTCGAAAATAACTAACGACAACAGAATCAGCGAAGAAATCAGTGCGAGAATTGTAGCAGGAAAGAGAGCTTATTACGCGAATAAGAAGCTACTGGGAGAGAAGCTTCTAAGTGTCAAATCAAAGTTAAAGATCTATAACACACTCATGAGACCCGTCATAACATACGCGTGTGAAACAGGAACCATATCTACGATCAACGAAAACGCACTACGAGTCTGCGAAAGAAGCATATTACGCAGAATATTTGGCCCCGCACAGGAAAACTGTGGTACATGAAGATGCAGACTGAATCATGAACTGGACACACTAATTGGAGGAGCGGACATCGTAAGGCATGTAAAGGCACTACGGTTACAATGGTTTGGACATGTTATGCGTATGGAAAGCACCCGAGGACCGAAAATACTGACGAACTGGAGTCCAAATGAAGAGATGGCGAGATGACTGCATCGACGACCTAAAGATATTAGGTGTGAGAAACTGGCTGCAATTGGTTAACAGCAGGGAGAGATGGAAGGATGTTGTAACTCAATCCAAGGCCCACCCCGGGCTCTAGAGCTATAGAAGAAGAAGAAGATTGAACCATTACCAATATAGATATGGGATTATGGGATTATATAGATATGGGAGATATATAGGGCTTCGAAGAAAAACTGGTAAATACCTTCAGACTTTTTTAGAACCCAGAAAAGAGTATGTTGAAACTCAACATAGCGGTGAACACGGTATATGTCCTGAAACTACATCAAAAACCCACAAGGTATCACAAGGTAGTATTTCATCACCACTCATATTTTTAATTTATATGACTGATATCATATCGTATATAAATGGAACTTTCTGCACTTTTCATACAGACGACTCTAGCTTCATTATTTCTGAAGGGTCGGCGAAAAAATCGAGCAGCAAAAAATTTCTTTCTGGAATAGTTGAATAAATGATTCTCGGCAAATAAGTTTGAGCAAGGCAAACTTCGAGCGGCCATCTCTCCGCGGACCCACTCGTGCCATCGTGCCCCGCAATATCTTATCAGAAAAATTAAATACTGTAATTTAAACAAAAAAATAACATAACCTAAAATATTGGAACAAAGTTCCTTTAGGGAGGTCCCGGTATGAGTTATTCAGCAGAAAACGTTATACGCGACTAGTAACGCGGCCGCCGTGTTACGTTATACGCCTTTCTCTTTCTCTCAGTGTATATTTCTATACCGTGCGTTCTCTCTTTCTTCTATTTCTTGACAAGATGTCACATTATTATTATTTCTTTCTTATATCTTCTTTTATATATCTTCTTCTTTCTTATATCTTCTTCTTTCTTCTTGTTTCGAATAGGCCTACTTTGGACCACGCTTGTTCAACTGTTGGGTTTTGATCTTTGCCCAGTATTGTCGCATTTTGTGCCGGTGTAACTTCTTTCTCTCTTCTATCCAGGGGGTACCTTTCCTTCGGGTTTTTTCCTAAAATCCACGAACTTCCTTCTGGGTGCGTCTTTTGGAGATCTGTTATTCCCAGTTCTTTAATATCCTTCTCGGTTTCTGTCAACCAAGTGGTACGAAACTTTTGTTTTGCCAGAAGGTGAACAGAGAGTTGGTTAGTCGGTTTGGTGGCAATCTTGCAACGGGGTCATAGAAAGCTACCCTTCTTTTCCTTGCACAGTCAGAGAGGCTCTCAATATGTTCGTATATATTATTATTTCTATTAATTTAGAATGAATAGAAATAATAATAATAATGAACAAAAAAAATGGAGTGAATCAAATCCAAGTCGCGTCTGCAGTGGTAGCCACCGACGATCTGTTCACTCAGTGAGTGCGGCCGTAACACATGCTTCAGGAACTGACAATCCCTGATTCTAACTCAATGGATGA
Organism: Phosphuga atrata; assembly: GCA_944588485.1. Lineage (NCBI taxonomy): Eukaryota > Metazoa > Arthropoda > Insecta > Coleoptera > Silphidae > Phosphuga > Phosphuga atrata. The sequence continues at coordinate 28,242,645 of OX155903.1, read as the reverse complement.
CCACTGGACACCTATGCTTATAAGCAATCATGACCCGAGCAAGTAATAACAGCAATACCCCAGATAGTAGCCAATCCACTCGTCAACAGGCGGCAACCGGGCACTTGGAATTGGGGAACCCGGACTTCCACGACTACAGAGAAAGTCGGAGTTCTCTAGAAAACTCCCACACAGAACGCTAATGTACATAGGTACTTTCAACATCAACACTCTCATACAGCCTGGAAAGCTGCACAACCTAGTGAGAGAACTCGATAGGCAGAAGATACTGATCCTCGCACTGCAAGGGAGCCGTATAACAGACGAACTCATCACAGACTACGGCAAATACCGCATCTTTAAGATATTCCTTATATATTAAGAGAGGCTTGCTACTCAGCTCTAAGGTCAATCTTGCGACCCCGAAGTGAACAAGCCTTATGTGTGCTAGCGCTACACATGTGCACATTATGTGTTCAGCGGCTTCTTCATCTGATTCACATAATCTACAGGCAACTTCCTCTGCCTTTCCCATTTTGTGCAGGTGATATCTCACCGGACAATGTCCTGTGAGTATGCCTACCAAAGTTCTGATTTCTCTTCTAGAGAAGCTTAGCATCTGCTGCGTTATTGCGGCAGAATAGTTTATGAGCATTTCAGCTTGCCCCTGTCCTGGCGTGTTCTTCGAGTGGGTTTGCTTTATATTAGACCATACTCTAATCCATCAGGGAAGTCACACCAGGAAACAACCGATGGTTATCAATCGGTTATTTACTGCGCGTTCAGTGCGCCAACAAAAAATACAAACTGATCAACGCACACGCCCCCACTAACCAGAGCAACAAGAAAGATCAACAGTCCAAAGATAAATTCTGGTCGTCCCTCGAGAAAGTATTATCCAAGGATAGTATCCAAGGAAGTCTCCAAGGATGACATCAAACTTCTCTTGGTTCCGATTTCAATCCACATATCGGCAGAGAAAAAATGCACAGGAAAACAGTAGGAAATTATCCCGCACATAAATTCACCAACAAAAATGGAACACGGCTCAAAACTTTTCCAGTAGCACAACCTCAAGTCGACATCTCGAAACATCAGAAAACACCCCAGAAAACAGAAAACCTGGCGTTCACCAGTCCAACAGTTAGTCGATTTCCAAATTGAGCATGTGGCAATCTCGAACCCAGTACAGAAAGAGATCCATGACGTACAGTTACTCAGGGGAGCCAACATTGACCATTACCTTACACGCAAGTCAAATTCACCCCCAAGAAAACTTTCTGTAAGAAAACTCTCCTACCGAAGTTCGACACGAAAATGATCGCTGCCTCTGGGGTCAGAGAATCTTGGGAAAAGAGCAAACAAATGACTGACAAAATTTCCTCCGAAAAATCACATAAAAAGCACAAGCCCTCATTTCTCCGAAGAAGAACAGCAAGCACCCATGGTGGACACTGATGTGAGAATGCACTCATCACCAGGAATTTGGCTTACCAGAAATACAACAGTAACAAGTCCGAAGAAAATTGACAAGTGTTCAACGAAACACAAAAGACAACAGCAAACATTATCAGACAATTCAAGAGGAAATACATGAAGGAACAACTGGACTCTATAGAGGACAACTTCCGCAACTACGCAAGAGACTTCTACAGGACGTTTGCAGGGCACGTCTGATGATACACAAACCTCTGCTTTAGAAAAAATGATGGAAAATTAGCACTGCTGAATAAGGAGAACTGCAAGGTGCTGGCATAATACTTCTCAGAACTTCTCAACTGCCTAGAACCCACAGAAAGATTCACAGACGAAGAACCTACATATAGACACACAGACTCACCACTGCCGACACAAGAGGAAGTTCACAGGCACATCCTCAGACTCAAAAACAACAGGACATTTGGCGAAGATGTCATAGTGCCCGAACTACTGAAAAATCTCGGACTGAACTCACTCATTGAGAATGAGATCGAATGATCGCACAGATCATCACAGACATATGTATATTAGAAAAAATACCAGACAACTGGAAATGTACTGATGCATCCTCTGCATAAAAAGGGCGACGCAACAGATGTAAACAATTGGAGGGTCGCTAATACAAGTCACCTACAAGATATTCTCAGCGTGCATATTCCAAAGGACACAGGACCAGCTGGAGCACAAGATACCAGGCAGGCTTCCGCTCTGGTCGTTCCTGTGCAGAACAAATCTTCAGTCTAAAGCCCTCAGGAACACTCCAGTTCACTAAAGTAACTTCGTTCAAAAAATACGCGAGTAACTTTGTTCCTGACGGGGTCCCCGACCGCATACGTTTTTTGGGTGTGTATCATTCTACAATTTGGAAATGTATAGATGGTCTGAAGAACATATAAAAAGATGGAGGTGTGTGTTCAATTTCGTCCCATTCATCGCCGTCCCATCTCGTCGCCGTCTCATCTCGTCGTCGTGCCATCTTGCCGACGCCATATTTGTTGAATAAATTCTCGGTAAATATGTTCGAGCAAGGCCAACTAGGAGTGGCCACCTCGCAGCTGAAATCTCGCAGCAGAAAACATCTTATCAGAAAAATTAAATACTGTAATTTATAAGAAATAACAGCCTAAAATTTTGGGTGTATATCATCCTACAATTTGGAAATTTATTTGTTTATGTTATGAACAATTGGTAACTATTACTCTGCCTCTGGTGACTTCCTCTGCCTAAAATAAAGAAGTACTGTGAGGCAAGCCATAAAAAGAAGTACCGTGAAGCAGACCCAAAATAAAATCTGTAAATGGATAGCAACTAAGCACCAGCTACAGTTTGATAAAATGAATGGTCAGAAACACATTTGATTTTTTAACTGCTGAAATCCTGTGTCAAGTGTCAAGGAAGCAGTTTACAATTGTTGTAGGCCTACACACAGAACGCTGCCCTCTATGAGAACATCTGCACAAAATGGGTATTTGGAAAGATGAACCATTATGCAGATTATGCTATGAGGAGGATGAAAGTTACGCGAATAATCTTACATTGCGAAGCAATTGAACCTAAAAGACACAAGCTTAACATTACAGCATTTACAGATGCTCGTGAAGGACATGGCGCATAGACTCTAATGCGTTTTGCACGAATGGAACACTGCGTAGAAATATTAGAAATAATAGGCCAATAGGCCGTAGTGTTTTAAGGAAAATCCCTCTGAACCCACAATGAGATGAAAAAAAACACATGAGGCAGACGAGAGGTTATTAAGAATTGTTGAAGACTACGCAAGGAGCGATAAACATTAATTTTTGAGAGGTAGGTTCACATAATTACGAGATGGAAAATTGAAATGTTTTGAAATAAATGCTTTTTTATAATACAATTTTGTTATTTATTATATCACACAAGTTCCCAGAGAGATGGCACGGCGACGAGATGGGAGGGCGCCGAGTTGGCCCGCGGCAAGGTGGCCGTGACGATTTGTAATATTAGGAAGACCTCTCTCTCATTCTTAAAATAGGAGACAAACATCTAAATAAATTAAACGAGATCAAATTCCTATTATTAATTTGGTAGATAACTTGTCGTGCAATAAACATATAACACATAAGGTAATGCAAATTAATATCAAAGCTTTCCTTCTAAAAAGCACAAGAAACGTTGTAAAAAAAATCAACTAGTTAATATAAGCTGAGGTACAATCTCGAGTAGTATATGTTATTGTTAGTGTTTCAAAATGTGTTAGTTTTCATTATGTGTTAGTGTGGAGTTCTTCACCATTAATAGAGCAGGATTTGAAAGCGAAAAACAAAGTTTTCCGATGAAGTACTGGGATAAATATACAACAATCTTCTTATATCTCTCAATCAACAAAACATATGTTGTCCCAGTCTGCAAAAAAATTTAAATTATGGCAACGTATTTCCCAGTTACAGTATCTTCATTACGTTATTAAATTATACGCATAACAGCATGCGTAAATAAGATGTTGATCATAAAACGAACAATAAAAGTATTATAAAATTTGAAAAAGGTCTGAGTTACACTCAAGTCTCGCCAAAAGTACTTTTTCTTTAATTGTTCAATGTTGAGAAATGTAGAAATATAAAAGTTAAGGAGCGACATCTATGAAGATATGACTTAACCTAACCGAAATGTCAATTCCGAGTCTAGTTGCGACTAAAGAAGTTTAACTTCAAATTTTTTTTCCATATCTTTCCTATTTCCTTTCTTTTGAGATCTCAATGAGTCCAAAGAGAACTTACTCTGATGACGAATTGAGGCAGCACGTTTCTATTTGTGACACTTTTGAATCTGAATACTCTGAGTCCACATCAGAGGAAAGCAGCGAAGAGGAGAGCAACGATGAAATAGTCCCAAACAATCACAATGATTTGTTTGATGCAAAATAGATCCAGAATCCGCCATAATATTTATGGTCCTGTGTAAGTAACTTTACAACATGTTGCCACTTGTTAACTACATCAAGGGAGAAGCAAATTTCTCTATTGACGACGATGCGACTGAATTGGATTGTTTCTTCAAACTCTTTCCCAAAAGCTTATTCATTTACATCGCCCAATGTACGAACGAAAGGATAGAAATGGTAAATAAAGATCTCAAGAAAAATGAAGCAAGTTCATCACCAGGCAGTCGAAAAGCTGAAGTCAAAACGAATCATATGACTGACGAATTTGAAATCATGGCAGTAGTTGGAGTTGAGTTGCTGATCATGAGCTACAATCGGGTACCTGAAATGGCCCACTATTGGTCAGTCAATAGATCGCTGGAAAATGCAGCCGTTCAAAAAGTGATGAGTAGGGATCGCTTCCTCTTTATGATTTCAAAATTATACTTCAATTCCCCGCAGAAGCCTGCAGATGCTTCGAAATTATATTATATTGCGGAAGTAGCTTCCTGCTTGAAGTACACTTTTCTGAAGAGTTTTACTGACAGCACAAGGCAGTCAGTAGACGAGTCAATGATAAAATTCAAGCGAAGGAACAGCCTGAAACAGTACCAACCCTTGAAACCAGTAAAGAGGGGTATCAACGTTTGGGAACGCTGCGATTCTAAAACGGGATACGTATACGACTTTAACATTTACGCTGGGAAACAATATTCAGTGACCGAAGGAACTCTAGGAGAACGCGTTGTGAAAAAGCTGAAGATTCCCCAAATCATAATCTGTTTTGACCGATTCTTCACTTCTGTGAATCTGATGTATAATATCCCTGTCCCATGGATGTGTTGGCACCTATATGAGAGGACGAAAAAATACATTAACATTTCCGAATGCAAGAAGAGCAGAAATTGAGAGAGGTGAATCGATTTTCCATGCTACAAGCGAGGGAATAATTGCTGTGAAATGGATGGACACTAGGGAGGTTTTCGTCATGTCGAATTGTTTGTCATGTCGGGTGAGGTTGACCTCTCCGACCAACTGGGAACGTGCTACGAGGTGAATCGCAAATCCAACAAATGGTGGAAAAAGGTATTCTACAGATTACTGATGACCTCGATTGTAAATGCTAATTTTGTTCATCAAGACATTACTGACCGAAAACGTCCCTTACTACGAAAATCTCCTGAGATTTGGAACTGCAAGTAAGGAAATGAATGCACAAAGGCACTCTTCCTGCAAATCCACGTCATCGTCTTCGCGATCGTCTAATGAAAATATAAGACTCTCGAATGTTGGAGAAACATTTCCCAACTGAGGGAAAAACGTGAAGAAGATGTGCGTGTTGCGCAAAAAACAAGAAAGGGGCACGCTCAAAAATGCTATGTTCCTCTTGCAACATGGAACTGTGCAAGAAATGTTTCAAGCCATATCCCACCCTCATGAAATTCAGACTTTAGATGCTGCTGTCTATCCTAGAATTTAATTTTTTTTTTGTCTATGAGATTTCCTTCCATGGGTTCTCGTTCTTATTTTATATGTATTAATTCCAGAAAAGGTTCATAAATAAATGATTTTATCAACCTTACGATCTGTTTTTTTTTTAATTTACAAGGTAAAAATAATGAACCTAACGACTATTATCACGTTGAGGTAGGGTGGAAATGGTGGGGAGAGGACAGAGGTGGTCGAGTACTAGGTGTGAGTTTGCAATCAAAAGCAGCAGAGGCTGTCCCAGCACTATCGTCTCTAAGATTACGACCGGGACATACCCTGTCCCTGCATTCAGGTGTTCTGGGTTTACGACGGGACATACGTATGTCCCATCAATGAAGCTTGTAAATTCATTCTTGTCGTTGATGTGTCGTTATGAGATCAATTATGTGTCTCTTAAACTTTTAGAGTTTCAGACAGAAAAGTTATTTCACCGTAATAATCACTTGGAGAAGAAATAACTGTTCCCGGTAATGAGGCGCACTAAACTGATTTTTTCGCCGAATTGAAAGGGTTAAAGAGCGAAATCTACTAACCGATCCAACATTGTCTATTTGGGAATTAGTTTGCTTTACATAGAATGAGCATAATACAATAAAAAGAAATATGGAACAACACAAGTACGAAACAAGAAGACAAGATAGAACGCGTACACCAAAATCTAAAAAATAAAAATCTTAAAAACAATACTACCTATTTTTTAAAAAAATTATTTTAGGCTCCTTGCAAAATTCGAATAAACTTTTTCAACCAGAGGATACAAAAATAAAACATCTTATAAAATATTTAGAAAAATACCGGAGTTCATACTATGATATATCTGACTTTATCCCCAAAATGTCCAAAATGTACATTACATTAAATTATTACTTACATCTCAAGGACCTAGTCTTACTTACTAAGACCTAATCTTAGTCTTATCCGACCTTGTTTGATTATGTCGATACATTCGATTAAAATTTCATTGAATTTTACGCTATATATAGATATTACCAGACAAGACCAGACGAGATCAAACAAGTTCAGGCATGTCTAGTCTTATTTGATTTTGCTTGATCTTGTTTAATCTCGTCTGGTCTTGTCTGGTAATATCTATATATAGCGTAAAATTCAATGAAATTTTAATTGAATAGAATTCGATAGAATTGTAAAATATTTGAAACTTGTAACAATGATGTTGTTGGTGTATCGATGTTTGGAATGCAACATGCAATCGGAAAGTATTTTTAGTAGTTGCTCGACAAATTTAAATATTATTCAATTCGTGACTGTATCGTCCCGATACGCAGCGGGGCAAAAACTTCCCTCCCTTTGACGTATTCCGCAAATAAATTTACCAACATGTTGTTTTTTACTGAGAAAATTTTCCGAAGAAAATAATAATAACTAAACGGATTATGCAAATTTATATGCAACCGTTGTTAGTTTATTACATTTATTGCCGTTTATAACAAATTATTAATAAAGTAATTTAAGTTTATAATAAGTTATTAACAAATGAACTAAGTAATTGTTTATTTTTATAATACCCTGTTGAGAAATACGTCTTTAGTTTTAACACTCCAGGAAATTATTTTAACCCTCCGTTTGGCGCTTGGTTCCAGGTAGACCTTGTAATTACCCTTGTATGACATGTATCCTTTTATGTTTTCTTTTAAACGGAAGCTAATGAAATTTTAGGAAAAGTCAAGGAAGTTTAAGTCAATGGCTCAATTAGAATTATATTTAAAAAAACAAATGAAATCGCAAAAGGTCTAGCTGGACCCATGCGCCAAACGGAGGGTTAAAATAATTTCCTAATATAAGTTTCCTTATCATTCGTCTTAATTTCCGTCTTTCCTCAATCCGTCTTCAATTTAAACACTCCAGGAAATTATTTTAACTCTCCGTTTGGCGCATGGGTCCAGCTGGACCTTTTGCGATTTCATTTGTTTTTTTAATATAATTCTAATTGAGCCATCGACTTAAATTTCCTTGACTTTTCCTAAAATTTCATTAGCTTCCGTTTAAAAGAAAAAATAAAAGGATACATGTCATACATATTTTTCTTTGGCAAAGACGGTACAAAATGGAATAGAAATGAACCAGTTGCTGTTGGTCGTTTGCGTCATCACAATATTATGCGTTTTTGAGCTGGACCCAAAGAACAAAATTCAGTTCCGATTGAGGTATTCAAGAATTTTTTTTCACAAAATATTACATTCATCATCACCGAAACGAATCGTTATCTGAAAGATACATTTCAAAGGTGGAATCTAAAAAATCCCGATAAAAAAAACCAAGAGTTTGGAAAGGGCTAACGAGCACTGAATTAGATGCATTTATTGGTGTTTTTTTGGCCGCTTGAGTTTCACACAATAACACGCAAAAATCACTAGTTCTTTGGCATACAGACGGCTTACCCATATTATGATCAGCTATCTCTAATAAGCGATTGCTACGACATATCCGTTTTGATGATACGCGTACACGTGCATTTCGCCAACGAACTGACCGCACTAACAATTCGTGATATATAGAATTTTCTTAACGAAAGTCTTGCGAAACACTATGATTCGCATGAAAACTTTACGGTTGATTTTCTATACAGTTGAACAACCATTTCCATACCGCGGCCAAACAAAATTTACTCAATACATTCCATCAAAAGCATCAAAATATAGCAACAAAAATTGATGGGTATGCGATTCCAAAACAAAATATCCGTTGCAAGGAAAGTTATACACAGGCCGTGAAGATGGAGCAAGCTAATCAAGCTGAATATGTTATATATTGCTGGAGTTAGCAAATCGGTATAGTAACCCTGGTCGTACTGCTATTGCTGACAATTTTTTTACCACATTGGAAGCAGCAAAGCGAATTTGCTAAAATTGACATTGCTTTTGTTGGCAAAATTCGACCCAATAAAAGATGTGTTCCTGAAGAAATAAATCGTGCACTACGCCAAAAATTGTGTCAGAGGAGTAATGAACGCCTCCAACAATGCGATATTTCCATATGTTTGTATGGAGATATACAGGGGTCTGGCCAGACCACATGTGCCAAACCAAAGGTTAGCAGACTATGTGCCAAACGGAGAGTTAAACTGTACAAGACTAAACCAGATAAACTAAGACCGCCTGTCTTATAGTCCGTGGATTTCAGGAAAAAAACCTGTAGAAAAGGTACCCCCTGGACAGAAGAGAGAAAGGAGTTACACCGGCAGAAGATGGTACAATACTGGGCAAAGGTCAAAGCCCAACAGTTGAACAAGCGTGGTCCAAAGTAGGCTTATTCGAAAGAAGAAGAAGAAGAAGATGATGATATAAACTTGTTGTTTTCATTGTGAGTTGTTATGTCGTTGTGATATTTGCTGCACGTTGTTATGTCATAAAACCAGACTAATCGTGAGCTGGTAATATGATGTTAACGTGTCTAGTATTGTCTAATTTTAGACTTGTCTATTCTTGCTTATTCTGGTTTTATCTCGTCTGATCTATATCGCCTGGATTTGTCTTGCCTGGTGCTATGTTGCTTGGTTTTGTCTGATCAGGGCCGCACCGCCCCCGTGTGCGAAATGCACACTTGCGCCCTTTTTTTTCATCCCAATGTAGGTTCAGGGACATGTACACCAGCTTTGAAAACACTGGTAACCCACATTGTTCTATTTTAGCAAATAGATCCAAACCATGTAGTAGATCCAGAAGTCTACGTGGCTTGTGATTCGGCGGGAGTCTCTCGCCTGTAATGTCGAGTTTTATTCTCCTACAGCTTATTTGTTTATTTACATAAGAGAGGATTATGTGACCAACACTCCGTTCAGATGGACCCAATGCTGGTTTCATAACTATTTAAATTACATTTCCATTAGCTATTTACCTTACATTTACATTAAATTCTTCTTCTTCTTTCGAATAGGTCTACTTTGAACCATGCTTGTTCAACTGTTGAGCTTTGACCTTTTCCCAGTATTATCACATCTTCTGCCGGTGTAACTCCTTTCTCTCTTCTATCCAGGGGGTACCTTTCCTTCGAGGTTTTTCCTGAACTCCACGGGCTTCCTTCAGGATGCGTCTCACAGACTGTCTGTTTTTGATCTGTTATTCCCAGATCTTTAATATCCTTCGGTTGGTTAGTCAGTTTGGAGGCAATCTTGCAACGTGCCCATAGAAAGCTACCCTTCTTTTACTTGCACAATCAGAGAGCATCTCAATATGTTCGTACAGCTCAGAGTTATTCCGCCTTCGGAATTCCCCATCTTCCTTTACCGGGCCTAGGATCTTCCTGAGGATCCTCCTCTCTCTGATTTCCCATTTCTCTATTAGACCCCTTCGGTTCAAGGAAAGACACTCCATGACATACAGGGCTTCTGGTCGTAAGACTGATATGTAGTGCTTAAGTTTCAGGTTGCGTGACAGGCATTTCTTGTTGAAAGTGTTCTTAGTCAGCCAATAGGCTAGTTCCAACTTGTTGGCTTGGACATTGATGCTCTTTCTGATAAATTGGGTTCAATCCATTCGCCGAGATACTTAAATTTCTCAGTCCTCTTGATGTTTCCCTGTTCTAGTAACAACTCTCTGTTTGTTTCTCTGATGTTGGTGAAGAATTCTGTTTTCTCCAGCGAAACTTGAAGACCCACTTTGACCGCCTGTTTTCTGAGGCAGTTTACTTGCATTGTTGCCATCTCAAGAGAATCAGCAAACAGTACCATGTCATCTGCAAAGACCAGGCAATCAACAACCAGTCCATCGTTCTTACGTCCTTGCGCCATTCTCTCATAACCTTTTCAAGGACACAGTTGAAGAGAAGTGGGGAAAGTCTCACTGTCTCACTCCAGTTTTTATTTCAAAGCTTTCTGAAATCTCGCCTCTAAATTTAACCTTGGAATGGGTGTTGGTCAAAGTTTCTAGGATGAGTCTGCGGGTTTTGTTGTCTAGTGCTACTTCCTTACTTTGTTAAGCGTTTCTCTATCAATGGAATCGTAGGCCTTCCTAAAATCAACAAAGGTGACGACCACCTTGCGGTTCCTCATCTTCGAGTATGCAAGTACAGTTTTAAAATTGAGGATCTGTTCAACACAGGATCGGGTCTTCCTGAAGCCCCCCTGGTATTCTCCCAGTTGACTATCCAACTGATTTTCTGCCATCAGAAAAAACGCCTTGTTTGTAACGCCTTCGAGAGAATCTTGTATGTTACCGGGATGAGAGAAATTCCACGGTAGTTTTTTAGGTCAGAAAAATCTCCATTTTTGTGAAGCGGGTGTATCAGAGCAGATTTCTAATCGGGTGGTAATTTCTCTGTTTCGCAGATGTCCTGGATGATCTCGGTTAGCTTGCGCACGGCATTGTTTCCAGCACCTTTCCACAGTTCAGCAACGATAGAGTCCTCTCCAGCTGCCTTATAATTCTAAGGAAGTTGACTTATCTGGCCAACTTCTTCCAATGAAGGGGGAAGCGAGTCCGGGTTTGGTGTGGTTTGTTTATAGTCGAATTTACATTATATTATTCTTTACAATTTAAACGATAAGTTAAGTTTGAATTAAGGTCGTGATTAAATAAAATCAATTGTCATGATCGAGTCTCTGTAGTTGTTTGGTTCTTTGATCAAAAAGTTCCCACCATTTTTTGTTTTTCGCGGCCCTTGTTACGGTTTCTTCATTTTGTGCCACGTAAGTCCTGCCGGAATCATTATTCTTTCGGTCTGAGTTCTCCATTGGTTAGTGAAAGTGCACTTGAATAAGACCTGTGCTGCGGTGTCTTCTTCTCAACATAGGCATAATGATGAATGGTGAAAAATGGTGAATGTCTTCTTCAGAATCTGTAAAGATAGGTCTGGAGTTTGCCGTGCCCTGAAATTAATTGGACAGCTCTATGTGATAAGGTGATGTCCATTTTAAGCCAATTATGAACTGAGGGAATGAATATTTTGGTCTGTATGCCTATTTTCGATGCCTCTCATCTTGTTTGCTATTCTTTTTGGAAATATCATCTCAGTCTGGACTTGATCGATTGGCTAGGTATCTTGTTGAATGAGATGGGTATTTAAACCCATTACATGGGTGTGTAAACCCTTAAACACATTAATTCTCTAAACCTTGCTTCGTCCAGATTATGCATAATTGGGTTAAATGCAATTAGCTTTGCACGGATGTCGATTGGAAGAAGGCCTGAAATAACACAGGCTGCCTCTGTTGACACGCTGCGATAGGCTTTATCAGCAGGAATTTTACATAGACGTTGTAAGTTTTGTACCTTAAAGTGCTTCGAGAGAGCATACATAAAGTCTTACAGAAAAGTACTTAAAGCCTAACAAACAGATGAAGAAATCTTGGATGACAAACGAGATCCTGGACCTGATAGAAAGAAGGAGATTGTTTAAAATTAAAACGAGAGAATACATGAACATACACAGAGAAATAAAGGCGAAAATAAGAACAGCTAAAGAAAAAGAGAAACTGAAAAAATGTGTGGAAATCGAAGAATGTCAGGCCAATTTTGACAGCTTTAATCTGCACAATAAGGAAAAGGAAATGGTGGGAACAGTTAATGTACAACAGTTAATGTAAGAGAAAAACAGTTAATGTACATTAAACAAATGTTTGATGACGTGAGAACGGTGCCACCCAATATTGATAAAACAGATGGTCCCCCAATCTTAGAAGAAGAAGTACAGGCAGCTTTGAAAAATGCTAAAGAGCAAAAGATCTTGGGTCCCGATGGAATTCCAGCTGATATATTAAAGTTGATCGAGTGGACGAATCTAGGGAGGCTTACATAGATAATTCATAGTAGAATAATTAATAGTAGAATATTTAAACTATGTGAGGAACAGATATCAGAGACCCAATTCGGCTTTAGAAGTGCTGTAGGGACTAGAGAGGCTCTATTTTCGATCCAGGTGTTGTTTCAGCGATGCAGGGATGTAAACTGCGATGTGTACGCATGTTTTGTGGATTGTAAGAAGGCGTTTGATCAAGTGCGACACACGAAAATGATGGAAGTTCTGCAAAAAGCTGACCTGGATGGGAGGGACCTCATAATCATCAGAAATCTGTACTGGAATCAGAGCGCTTGTGTCAGGGTAGACAGAGAGACAACTTAAGAGATACAAATATTACGTGGTGTAAGGCAGGGATGCATACTATCTCCTGTAATTTTCAATCTGTACTCGGAATACATCTTCAGAGAAGCCCTGCAGGATATTGATGCTGGAATCCTGCTAAATGGAGAACGATTGAATAACATAATGTATGCAGATGATGCCGTTATTTTTACAGACAACTTAGCTTCCTTACAACTCCTAATAGACAGTGTTACATCATACAGTAGACAATATGGTTTGGAAATAAACACCAACAAGACAAAGTTCATGATAATCAGTAAAGACCAAAACACCCGCGGTATTTTATTGGTAGACGGAACTCTTTTAGAAAAAGTCAACAAATACACATACTTGGGCGCGAAAATAAATGATAACTGGGACCATTCTGTGGAGATCAGAACGCGTATTGAAACAGCCAGAACGGCATTTATCAAGATGGAGAAAGTCTTTACCAGCCACGACTTACAGCTGTCAACGAAATTTTGCCTACTGCGATGCTACGTGTTTTCGACCTTTTTTTACGGGATCGAATCGTGGGCGCTTACGGAGGTCTCCTCCAAAAAGCTTGAGGCATTTTAAATGTGGCTGTACCATAGAATCCAACGAATACCTTGGACAGAGAGAATAACCAATACGGGGGTGCTGAGAAGGATGGGAAAAGAAAAAGAAGTCCTGAAACTCGAAAGCTACAATATCTGGGACATATAATGCGTAAAGAGAGCCGATATGTCCTTTTGCAGAATATCCTCCAAGGCAAGGTATATGGAGCTAGAGGAGTGGGCAGAAGGAGAATATCTTCTTCTTCAAGTGCCGTGTCCTCCCAGAATATTGGCGATCATTCGCTTGATCCTCACTTTGTCCACAGCCGATCTAAAGAGTGTCGTGGTGTTTACTCCATACCATTGGCGGAGATTCTTAAGCCAAGATGTTCTTCGTCGCCCAGGGCCACGCTTTCCCTCTATTTTTATGATATTAAGTACCTCTCTTTGTTTATTCATACGCTGTAGAACCGCCTCATTCGTCACCCTGTCCATCCACGATATCCTCAGCATTCTACGGTAAGTCCACATTTCGAAGGCCTCAATCCTTTTGCATATTGTGTCAGTGAGGGTCCATGCTTCCATCCCATAGAACAATATGCTAAAGACATAGCAACGTAATAGGCGTATTATTAAGGGAATTTTTAGAGCTCTGTTGGTAAGCAGTTTTTGCATGCTCCTGAAGGATGTTCGTGCCTGTTCTATTCTGCTTTTGATTTCTTGAGTTAAGTCCCATTTTTCATTCGCCCAGCAGCCCAGATATTTATATTTTTGTACTCTCTCCACTATTTCTCCATTTATGCTGATATCTGTTAAGTTGTCGGCCATATTTTTGTTTTTGCTGACAACTATCCATTTGGTCTTCCTTCAATTCTAATATCTAGGAGAATATCGTGGTTGAACAATTTTAGAAAGTGGTTCAAGCTTTTCCGTGCTGCTGTTAACAAAGTTAGAATAGCCACATGATAGCCAACATCCGGAACGGATAGGCACTCTAAGAAGAAGAAGAAGTTGTAAGCTCAGAAGCCTCGGTCTTAGAGGCATTAAATTTAAGTTTGCATTTGAATCACTATTGACGGACAATTTCCGGACAATTTCCAAGATCTGGTTTCTCCTTTGTTTTAGCTCTGTAATCAAATAATTTAAAATAATTTATTGAAAGTTAAAACGTCAAGCAACAATTAGTTTAATCGTGTTGCTTCTAGGAGCATGGCGTCGTCCGCATAAGCCACATATTCGCAGTTCTCTGGAAGGTTCTTTTCAAAAATGAAGTCGTATAAGATCTCCCAAAATCCTGGACCTGACTTCGAGTCTTGCGGACAGCCTTTGCTAACACTCTGCTTTACATATATTCCTGGTTCGAAAATAATAGCCTTTCTTTATGAGAAATAATTCCTTGCAGGGTTTATTAAATTATTAGGGCATTGTTTTTGAATCAGTTCTGTGAATAATAAACGGCCACCAAGCGTTGCCAAGAGCTCCACTAATATCCAAGGCAATGGCTGTACATTGTACAATATTGTTTTTTCTTGATAGAATCCCTGAAGAAATATGTAACTTTGGCTACGGCATTGACTGTATATACTCCCCTGCGGAAATCAAATTGGTTATTATTCAGCAGATTTCGACTGTAGAAGTGGTACTCAATTCTTAAAATCAGAAGGGAATCTAAGATTTCCCCACGACAGGGATCACGCTGATCGGCCTATAATCCTCTGCACATAAGCCAGGCTTATTGGGTTTGGGAATGATTTTTATCAATTGTTCTTTCCAGCACGCCGGGAAGACGCCGAAGTAAAGACACTTATTGAATAGCTCAACAAATAAATGGGGATTAGAATTGAGAGCAACTTGGACTATATCTGCAGAGATACCCTCGATACATCGAGGAGATTTTAGCAGTTCATGTGGTACCTTACGTCGACTACATTGTAGAAGAATTTATCTCTATGCATGACAATGCGAAGCCGCACACAGCAAGGATCGTGCAAGATTAGATTACAAAAATCGGTTTTCGGGTTATGGAGTGGCCAGCATGTAGTTCCGACTTAAATCCGATAGAACATTTATGGGATAGGTTAGGTTAGGTTTAAGTGGCAGCTAATGCTCACATAGGCCTCAGATGGGCCCGTTGTGTTACCACGGTACTTGCAGTACAACCCTCCTCAGGGGATTTTGTCAAACCATTTCGAGCCGTGGATGAACCTCATGAGAGTCTGCGCATCTAGTGATGCGAGGTCAGAGAGATCATCCAAGAAAGGTCGGCCTAAGAAGAGCAATCGTGTTGCGGTCAGAGAGGGGCATTGGCATAGGTAATGCTGAACACTCTCCTCTTCCTCCTCGTCCAGGCAGCCTCTGCAGTAGTCCCGCTTCGCTATGCCCAGTCTCTCAGCGTGCTTGCCAATGGGACAGTGTCCCGTGATGACTCCCACTGCCAGTCTGATATCGTTTCTTTTTAGAGAGATGTTGGTGCTTCTTTTCCTGTTTCGGTGAGGCCATATTTGCCTGGTTACCTCGCAGGTTTCTTCATCCCTCCACCTTCGCTCCGCTAGGTTCGAGGTTATTTCGGCTATGGTCTCCTTGCACGAGGCAAATGGAATACCAATATCCTGTAATATTTCGGTTGAGTGCAGGCTTGTGCCGTTCTTTGCAAGCTCATCCGCTTTTGCGTTACCTGAGATCCCGCTGTGGCTTGGTACCCACGTGAGTCTCACGTTTGTGTGTGCTGCGAGCTCATTCAGCTTTCTCCGACAGCCAGAGACCACTGCTGAGTTGGTGCACACGCTAGTAACTGCCCGGAGAGCAGCTTGGCTATCGGTGTAAATGTGGATCTGTTCACCAGGGTCCCCATTTACCATCAGCCACTCTGCTGCCCCTTTTATGGCGGTTACCTCCGCCTGTAGAACGCTGCAGTAGTCCGGCAGGCGTAAGCTAATTCTGAGGTTGAGGTCGTTGGAGAAAACTGTAAAGACCTGCGTGTGTCCTGCTGGTACCTCTTTCTTTTCCATCCACTCCTCTTTAGAGGGTATGTGGTATGAGAAGTTGTTACCAAAAGCAGGTGTTGCTAGACATCGGTCTATGTTTTTGGGCACCCCTTTAAATTCATTGATTATTCCGGCGTGTCCACGATAGTCCGATGTCAACATTCGCACTGACTTTAGTCTAAGTGCTGTGGTAATGGCAAGTTGCTTGCCCATTAAATCGACCGGGGCTATGTCCAGGATTGTCTCCAAGGCTTTCGTAGGCGTCGTTCTCATGGCTCCCGTTATCATGAGCGCCGCCATTTTTGTAAGCGCCATTTGATGGACTCTTTTATTAAGTGCCGGCCACCATATGAAAACGCCGTAGTAGAGTATTGGTGTGACTACGGCTCTGTATAGCCAGAAGGTAATCTTGGGGTTGAGGCCCCAAGACTTCCCCACCGCTCTCTTGCAAGAGTACAGCGCCACCGTTGCTTTCCGTACTCTTTCGTTTATGTTGAGCTTCCAAGATAACTTTCGGTCTAGTATGAGACCTAAGTACTTGGCGCTCTCCTTGATCGCCAGTTCAGTGCCCTTTAGCATTGGGGGCCTGAAATCTGGGATGTTGTGTTTCCTTGTGAAAACGACTAGCTCGGTTTTCGCCGGGTTGACATCTACGCCACACCTTTTGCACCATTGCGCTAGTTTCGATAGGGCCCCTTCAACAAGTTGCGACATTGTATTGAGGTGTTTCCCTGAGGCCGCTATTGCTACGTCATCCGCATAGGCGACGACCCTGCAGCCGGATTTCCTAAGTTGGAGGAGCAGCTCATTTAGCGTGATGTTCCAAAGCAATGGTGAGAGGACGCCTCCTTGTGGGGTTCCCCTACTCACCTTCCTTCTTATGTGGGATTCTCCCATTGTGGCCCTAATGTTCCTTTCACGGAGCATTTTTCCGATCAGGTGACATAGAGCATTGTCCATGGCTAGTCCAGTTAAGGCTGATTCTATGGCTTCAGGCTTCACGTTGTTAAATGCCCCTTCTATATCGAGGAAGACAACCATCGTGAACTCCTTATGCCTCATCGAGCTCTCTATCTGGTTTACCAAGGCGTGGAGTGCTGTTTCCACGGATTTCCCCTTTGTGTATGCGTGCTGAGACATTGACATCTTATTTTATTTATTTGTGAATACAATGCCGGCTCTCCGCTTTCGCACTGAGCCGTGAGACATTGACAGCATTTCAGGGTGTAATGCCTTCTTCATGTGCAAGTCAATCAGTCTTTCAAGTGTCTTTAGCAGGAACGATGATAAGCTGATTGGTCTCAGGTCTTTGGGGGAGGTGTGTGAGGCCTTTCCTCCTTTTGTGATGAAGACCGCTTCGACCTCTCTCCATATTTTTGGGATGTATGAGAGGTTTATACATGCCTTAAACATAGTCTCCAACCAAGGTGTAACTATATCTATGGCCTCTTGCAGCTCAACTGGACTGATCCCGTCAGGTCCAGGTGACTTAAAGGGTTTGAAGCTTTTGATGCTCCAGGTTAGCTTATCTCCACCTACAATTCTGTCAGCCAGATACCGAGGTGGAGCAGTTATGGTGAATTCCACTACACTTATTCCATTGTCTGGAAAGTGTGTATCCATGAGTAGCTCCAGCGTTTCTGTACATGAGGTTGTCCAGTTTCCATCTTGCTTCTGTATGAAGCTTTGGACTGCCGGATCCTTAGATAAAATTTTTCGCAGTCGGCTGGCTTCTGAGGTTTCCTCTATTTGCTCGCAGAGCCGAGCAAAGGATGACCTTTTGGCCTTCCTAACCTCCGTTTTGAAATTCCGTAGGCCGTTCTTATAGGCAGTCCACTCATTGGTGCTTTTTGCCTCGTTGAACAGCCTCCTGCTTTCCTTTCTTAGGGAGCTTATTAACGGCGTCCACCACCGTGGTTTGCTCTTACCTATCCTGCTCACGACTTTGAATGATGTGCGCATGGCCTTGTTACAGGTACCTGTGAACTGTTTTACAGTTCTGTCTAGCTCATCCCCTGTTTTTGGTGTTGGGGGCGGCTCTTCCGATAGAAGACCCGATAGGGTAGTTTTGTACTTACTCCAGTCAGTCTTCCGTTTGTCTACAAACTTAGGCCTAGTTTGCATCTGTATGCCTACCTTAAATTCAATAAACCTATGATCAGAAAAGGAGTGTTCTTTTGACACTTTCCAATTGCTTACAAGGTTAGGCGTTTTAGGGGAAACGAGTGTAATATCAAGTACCTCCTCTCTCACGGCTGTGGTGAAGGTGGGAGTGTTACCTATATTACATATTTCTAGGTCGGAGGTTAGTATAAATTCTAGTAAAGACTCACCTCTGTTGTTCGTGTCCGAGCTGCCCCATATGGTGTGGTGGGCGTTGGCATCGGCTCCAATGATCACGTCCGCCCCTACTCGGTTGGCTTCGGTGATTATACCATGGAAACCCTCTGGGGGACTTTCCTTCTCATGGGGGAAGTATCCTGAGATCATCCATAACCTATGATTAGAAAGTCCCATTGATACAGTGACAGTGTTGCAATCGCTGTGGTTAGGCATCATAAAAGCGTTGATGCTTTTATCCGCCAGGACGCACTAGCGTGGCTTACCTGCGTTTTTTACGTACAGTAACCTGTACTTGTCAAAGCCCAGTCCACAGATCTTGGTACCCACGAACCAGGGTTCTTGGATTAGGGCGATGTCGACTCCTCCCTTTGACAGTTGGAGAAGCAGAGCAGCCGAGGCTACTTTGGAGTGGTGGAGGTTACATTGTATTACCCCCACCATCGCTAAGAGAGTTTTCTGGCACCGCGACGATCGTTACGTCGTTGTCGTCTTCGGTGACAGAGATTAGCGCCAGATTCTCCTCTGCTTCGCTAATCTCATCTAGATGGAGAGGTCCGAACATATTCGTGACCCCCATATCTGACATCTCACTGTCTGAATGTGACCGAGGCTCCCCTTCCCTCGAGGGGATTGGGGTTCTCTGGTCACTCTTGTAAACATTCAGGGTAGTGGAGCCGAAGCCGTAGCTGATCACTCCCTTACTTTCTGCCAGTGGCACTAGAGATGCTTCGTTTAAGATGACAATTACTTGCCTTCTCATACCCGCTGCATCGCTAACTTTGATAACGCTCCAATCCTCAGTTGGAAGCGTGGGGTTGCTGGTCTGAATTATCTTCAGAATTGTCCTCGGGTCAGAGGGTTCCGTCGGGATCCAGGCTCTCGATCTCGGTCTGCTCGGGATCTTGTCCCTTGAGACAGCCTCGATTCGGGCGCCTGGCCAGACTTCCCCCACTTCCCCGATGGCTTGCTTGTACAGGTCCGCTGATCGTTGATCTGCACAAGCCACCAGCTTAATATGTCCTTGATGCCAACCTGCGTCTCTGCAGCAAGGAGCTGGGCCTGGATTCTTCTGGAGAATGTCCAGGTATTTGCCCAAGAGAGCCGCTTCCACCAGTCCCCATTTGGCTGGCGCGATACTCCCATCCCGGTGACCTCTGTCAATGACCGCCCATACCAGATGATCTTTCATGATCTCACTGTATGAGCGCTTCGGGAGTCCCTTTTTGTTGGACTGTGGCGAAGGACCCAGTCGTGCCCTTTTTTTCCCTATGAGCGGGGATTCGTCCATCGATCTGTCCTTTCTTTTGGACGATCCCTGGGTTGCCGCCGACTCATGCTCTTTCGTAACTTTAAGGGCCCACTCGAGTTTCGCCTTGTCTTGATCAGACCGCTTTTCCTCCGGGATGCCCTTAAATTTATCGAGGAGTTTGTAAGCCGCCCTTCTATCCCTGTAGGCTCTGACGGACGGTTTCACCTCTTTTTTGCTAGATGTCGCTTTATTCAGCTCTGCATCATTACTAGTGCTAGGCCCGGGTTTCGTTAGCCTGCTACTTGTGTTGTCTTTAGAGGACGGGAGTCTCCCTTTACGGGTGGACTTTTTGGGGAACTCACGTTCCGGGAATGGATTGTTGCCCACACCAGATCCGATTCCGAGCTGTTGCCCGTACCCACCTGGTGGTTGTTACCTTGGTTTGCACTATCCATTGCGGGGGGGTGCAATTTATACCTTTTGCCAGGTTTCCTTTCGTTAGGGACCAGACTGACCTCCTTCTGGCCATGCATCCTCTTGGCACGGATAAGGTCCACCAACGTAGGATTAGGAGTAATAGATTGAAGAAGAAAGAAGTTTAACTCCCTAGCCCTCGATACCTACTAGCATCAGGAGTTGAAAGGTGGTCATGAGTAGACCGAAGAGTTGACCAAGGGAGGTCGAAAGATCAAAGAAGGAAAGATAAGAGGAAACTGGTAATCTCGTGCCGAAGCATGGTTACCGTGCAATGGTGTTGGTCCGCGTGTGCAATCCCCTATCCGCCACCCGGGGACGCGCCTGGTAGGGGTTACACCTTCCCCCGCAGGAGGGGATTAATGGGATAAGTTTAAACGAAAAATTCGAGCTAGGCTTCTTAATTGAACCCGTCATTTCGAAAAGGGGTTTTATACACTTTTTTGAAATTTCACTTTTTTACGCCATTTTATTCATTGAAGCGTTTTACATATTCCATGCAAAAACAGCACATGTGTATATACACCACAAGTCGTGTATACACCACAAGTCAACTTAAAAAGCAATGAAAAGGGCAAGAGGTCTGGACTTATACCCCTTTCAAGTAAAACGAAACGCATTTGTCAGATATGACATAACGTCAATTTATTAGTTACGGAAATGGAGCATCGTGAGCTTGGCGAAAATGCTTTTAGACCTAGAAAAAAAATCTTTGGTGGCAGGAATAGTGAAAACTATAAACATAA
Source organism: Phosphuga atrata (assembly GCA_944588485.1). NCBI lineage: Eukaryota > Metazoa > Arthropoda > Insecta > Coleoptera > Silphidae > Phosphuga > Phosphuga atrata. The sequence goes on along the minus strand of OX155903.1, from coordinate 28,221,385 downwards.
TCCAATAAAAAAAGCCAAAATTGCTGGACAAGCCCATAAAAACCATATAGGGAAAGATGTGTTCCCAAGACAAACGGGAACCTATTGCAAGTTAGTTTATTGTTCCTTAATCGTTCTTGCGTTTCAGTCATTGCATATGCGCACATATGGGTTTGTTAATGGCTCGTGGAGTGCGATACAATTTTCTCAATAAGTATGGGCGATTTTTTTAATTTGAAATGGCATAAAAGGGCGCAAAATAGAAAAAAATAGTTTAAAAAACTCGTTCATAATGCGTTTTTCGCATTTGTCCATTACATAGACGCGTGCTAAAACAGGGACGTCTAAACATGGAGGCGTGCTGAAAATTCTAATTTACTCACTATGTTTTTCCACATATAATAGCTTCAGATAATATTTATAGTTTGCTTTATTTACAGATGTAATTTAAAATGTATGGAAGCTATAAATGAAGATATTAAAGAAAGTACTATCGATTTTGTTAACAATTTTGATAGTAAAAATGCCCAGGACACATACTTGCAGGCATTAATTAAAAATTATGCTCACATTGTACAAGCAAAAATATCCAGATCACCCAGTAAAATATAAGTTTTACTTAAAATATTTTCAAGAAAACTTTAACGTATCATTTGCTAGAAAGCACTGCAATTGATGTTTGTGCACTGTGTGAAGAGTTCAAAATTAAACTAAAAAATCCACATATTAATGATAATGCAAAACGGGTCCATCAAGCAGAAATTAAGATGCACCAAAGACAAGCAAATAAATTTTACAAAAAATTACAGGAAGTGGAAAGTAAATGCAAGAATAATCCAAAGGTGTATGGGATTGCATTTGATTAAATGCAAAATTTTCCACTACCGCATATTCCTGTGCCGGAGATTTTTTATCTACGTCAACTATGGCTATATGATCTGATGTTGTCTATGGCTATGTTTTGCATATATGATCTGAAAACTGGAAAATCCGTATTTTATTCTTTTTGTGAAGGAGTCGCTAATAAAGGTCCCAACGAAGTGGGTACCTTTGTGCTGGATTACATTAGAGAAAATATTGGCAATGATGCTGAAGAACTGCACCTATTTTCAGATGGTTGTGCTGGCCAAAATCGAAATCTTGCGATGATTCGCATTCTTTTATCATTGGTAGCTGAACAAATATAACAATATAAAGGAGATACAATATTATATACCTAAAAGAGGTCATTAATTCCTACCAAAGGATAGAATTTTTGGGACAGCAAAGAGGCATATTCGAAAAAATGACAGGATATACACACCAGCTGAGTATGAAAATCTTATACCTGAGGCTAATGAAAAATTTGAAATAAGAACATTTCACCCTTTTTTAGTCCAGACCGGGTCTTGTAAAAACAAGTGAATCCATAGATGACTTAGACAGTTATGAGTTTCAACTTTTACAGAGGATGGGCACCAGGCCACCTTTACCATCAAATAATACTCCTGAATATGCTGGTAAAGTGCCAATACAGGAAAAGAAAATTAATGATTTAAAAAAACTTGAAAAATATATCCCAGCAGAGTACCAAAGTTCCTATGAAGAGATTTTTTCATGGTCAACAACTTCAGCAAACAAGGAATACCAAGAAAATTATGGATAACTAACTAAAATGCCTGACTAATGCCTTTTTAGAAATGATCCCTTGATCATTTCGAAAAAGGCATAATTCCAAAAATTTTAATTCAAAATATCTTTATGAAAATTGTTTCTTTTTTAATAAATAGAAATTCCAAAAAGCGTGTATGTTTTTTATTTAACAACCTCTATATTCAGAAACTGAATTCTTCAGCATCAATAACTTTTTGCAAAAAACAAATTTTTGTTGATTCTGAAAAGTTTTAATTCGTTGACTCATGCCCTTATCGAAATGACAGGTTCAATTGTATGAGAGATATTATTAGGGCAAGAATAGTAAAAGTAAAAAGTTTACAGTGGGCCGATTTCTATGCATGCAAGTTTATAATTGTTTACATTTTGTTTTTGTTTTTTCTTATTCGAAATATAAAGGCCAGTCCAGACGCTATGTTTTGCACAAGTTTTTGTCTGCACAGTTCAAAACGTTACAGATAAAACGTAGATGCGTGTAGATAGGAAAATTGCGCTGTTTTGAAACCGGCGCGAAGACGGTACAGTTCCAGCGATGACTGATTGTGAGCTAGAGAGCATAGATATCCTTGAACTGTGCGGGCAAGTCGGCGCATGTAGACGGTAGCTCTGTTTTCTGATTCATTTTATTCCTCAGTTTCTTTGAATGTGTTTGTTACTTTGAGCGACAATGGCTGACCTTCAGCAATGTTCTCGGGCGTTTCTCACAGAATTTACTACGATGGACCCAGTGAAGCGCTTGCTACTCCTCTTTCCGACGCATCCACGTCCTGTTCTAGCAATAGAACACTGTCCCGTAATACTTCAAGATCGCACTCTTCAACTCGTAAGAGAAAGGGAGTTCCAAATGCTGGGCATAACTGACGTTATGAAGTTGGTAGGAAAGACACTGGAGTCGCAACAGGCAGAAGATGCTTTTCAGGTGTTTAGAAAACATGGCTAATAAACTCAGAGACGTCCCTAGTTCACAAAACGCAATCGCTCAGAAACTAATTTCCGACGTTTCATTCGAAGCGGAGTTGGGTACGCTTACCAGAAATTTTCAAATTGTTGATATAACTAGCCAGCGACAAGATGATTTTGGTTTAGTGAATGGACGGAATTGGCGTCAACAGAATATGCCCCAACAATTAAGAATGCCACATACTCTTTCTTCACCAGTTGCACAATACCACTCCTTCTCGCAGCAATCGCAGCCTATGCCGCATAACTTCCTCCCAGAACAACTTACTCACTTTCAGGAGAGTATGAAACAATTGGGCAAATTCTGGCAAAATCAACATACAAACGCCCATCAAGGTCTTGTTCCATCTTCCACTGCAAACTACTTGTCAATATTTCAACCAAACTGAAGTACTTACATGCATTTTTATTCTACCTATGTCCTGTCTTTTCGGAAGCCATTTCCGCGACCACTTTGAACGCCGGGTACTTCTAAGACGTTCCAATCTTTTATTTTTCTTAACAAGGGAGCATGCCAAACTTGACCAGAGTAGTACCTCCTCCATAACGATGTCACTAAAATTGTGCGAATTATACAGATATCTGTGCACCATGTAGACGCTCCAAAAATTGTTCATTCCGTCCTAATGGCTCGCGTACACCTAATCCGTCATCGGCCGAAGTTTGCTCGCGCGACTACGGCGAATGATTCAAACACTTGTAATAAAAAGAGAGCGCGTTCACAAACACGACTGTCATCGTCCGATGACGCCCGAAAACGGCCGATCATTACGATGATCCGAACGTGTTAGGATTTCTCGCCAGTCTGCCGGCGTCTACAGTGCAAATTGAGTGTGTTTATAGTTACATTTTGTTGTTATCTACCTAAACAACTATGGATATTGAAAAATTAATTAGTTGTGTTTATAATAGACCAGCCCTGTTGGATAAATAAACATTTTAAAAAATTACAATAATCGAGATTTTTCCATACGGTTATGATTGTAGGCACAAGTGGTAACACTGTTGCAGTTACTGCCGAGTTACTCGTCCGGGTAGTTCTGTCCGCCATCGGCCGACAAAATCGGTTTTGGTGTGCGCTTACAATTAGTATAGGACTACGCAAACAAAAGGTTGTGCAAAACGGAACGTCTGGACGGGTCTTAACATACATAGTCATTATTAAGTATTATTGACACCCATTTTGTTAATATTTGAGTTTTGCTTAACAAAGCCAAACACAAATATTAACCTTCAAGATGGTCAAATCCACAAATAATTTTGATAATTAATATCTTGAAAAAAGAATGTAAATAATTCAATTCGCGTTTTCTTTCTCTCGGTAATTGCCAAGCGGAAGCGAACCGTTTATATATTTTCGAAAATAATATAAAACTAGACAACACATTTGCGTCAAAAATGAAAAACAATATTTTTTTCATGGCCTGAAAGACCAAAATGCGCTATAAAGCGGTTTCGCTCACAGGCGCCGAGGGTCGGCGCGGCCCGGTGTCTGATATTATCTGGTCTATATTACTTGTCTAATCTTTTCGGATCTTATCTGGTTTTGTCCTGTCTTGACTGATGGTGTCTGGTGTTCTTTGAACTTCATTGTTTAGGATTGGTCTTGACGGATCTTACCGTAGCTATTACTTATCATATTGTAGCTTTTACAGTATAATCTTGATATTTCGGCGGTTGGTTAATCCGGCGCGATCAGTAATCCGGAGCTCTGGGAAAATGCGTATATTTTCTTTACGTTGCCCCGCGCCGGGTATAAACCTCCCGCACAGAAGAAATACTCAAAAACTTGATTGACGATTCTGACAAATCTAACTCCACTCTAGAATTATCTTACTATCTGTTCTAAGTTTGTCTATATTTTTTTGTATGTACACATTTACCTATATAGATACATATTTTCTTCTTGTTTCGAATGGGCCTACTTTGGACCGCGCTTGTTAAACTGTTGGGCTTTGATATTTGCCCAGTATTGTCGCATCTTCTGCCAGTGTAACTCCTTTCTCTCTTCTGTCCAGGGGTACCTTTCCTTCGGGGTTTTTCCTGAAATCCACGGACTTCCTTCAGGGCGCGTCTCACAGACTGTCTGTTTTGGAGACTTGTTATTCCCAGTTCTTTAATATCCTTCTCGGTTTCCGTCAACCAAGTGTCAACCTTCTTGTTTTACCAGAAGGTGAACAGACGGTTGGTTAGTCGGTTTGGAAGATACATATTTTATTTTTTTTTAAATACAATTGTACATAAAATATGTAAAGTTGTTATTGTTTTGTTTTAATCCTGATAATCCGGAAATTGTTTGATAATCCGGCATTTGTCGGTCCCATATGTGCCGGATTATCAAGATTGTACTGTACTTATACATATTATCGTAGCAATTACTTTATCGTCGAAATATACTAATCGAGTAAGGTACCGCCACTGAACTCGAAAGGGGTCAAAAGTCAAGATTTCTTGAAAATTAAGAAAAATTGTCAAAAAATGCGGTTTACGTCTTGAATTTTTTCCAATGAATTAAACAAAAAAATAGGTTTTTTTTGACGAGACTAACCAAGATCCGCCCCCGCAGGGGGCGGCTGTAGGTGCGTTTTAAATTTTTCACTTTTTCCATAAAAACTCCGTTCCTCTTGGGCGTCGAAACGGGAAATGGTCATTTTCTGTTGTAAAACTGAACAGGCCTTCGACCCGTGTCCGTCTGCCGCTCGCAAGTCCCACATGGCGTCCTCTAGGTGCCAAAAACAGGAGATCGTTTCTAGCACCTTTGAGGAGCAATTTTGGTCCGCGGCTCGATTTTTTTACTGCGTTCTCTTGCCGCGTCGATTTCACGTTTTTTTACGTCATGTGGAAAAGTACGCGACCGTCGGTTCACCCGGTGTGGCGGAAAATGTAAGCGAAAAAAACCCGTTATTTTCATCACATCTGTGGACGCCGTACTCTTGATTGAAGAGCGCCGTGTCTCCAAAGCGGTTCGTTCGATGCGAGATATTTACCCGCAACCGGCGGTGGAAGAATCTGGTACCTTCGGCATCCTGTTCCCACTCTGGGTCAATTTTAACACAAAAATCGAAAAAACGCGATGTTTTTTTCACCTAATTTGCGGGGATCCCTCTTCCGGGATACCCAACAGTCGGATCGGGACCGGACCGGCACCAATCGATTCGGCATAGTGTCTTTAAGTTTGTTTTGGAGTTTAATTGCGATTGCGTGCCGGATGGCGCCGGGAGGCCCGAAAAACCATGTTTTGCAGAAGTACGCGAGAATCCTCTGGGATTCGCTAAATTAAATAGCAGGGCCTCGCGGTGGTGGTTTCTGAATATAGAACGAAAGGGTCTATATGGCGATGGGAACGATGCATCGCTCGATCGCATTTGGGGGTCTCGACGCCCGTCCAAACTCGAAACGAATTTTTCAAAATTGAGAAAATTGAAACCTTCAATATTCGGTGAAATGTTTTAGAATTGTATTGCTCTTTTCAGGAATTATAGCCCCACGTGTCTACTTTCGAACGACACCGGTCTCGGCGCATTACACCTCCGGGGACGTTCTGCAGGCCCCAATTCGCGAAGTCACTTTTTTTCACCTCTTCAAACGGAAACGCTTAAAAGAAAATTTACATTTCCAGTCCAACAAGTGCATGCCCGGTGAAAAGGCCAACAGTATGGCGTTTGAATTTCTCAAATCCATCAACGGATTCGCACTCCAGGCCAAAAATACTACGACCATTGCTTGCCGCTGAATCGCCAATTTACACTTACAGCTGATCATTCTGACACTATTTTCGCTCAGGTTATGTGGAAATGTCATTGTTGAAGTTTATCCGTTTATGATTATTCGTGTAATTATGAGAAGATAAAATTTAAAAAAAGAATTTAAATCAAAATTCTGATTTTTCGCTCATTGTTAGGTTGAAATTCAAATCAAATTCAAAGAGATATCTTGAAATCTCTAAATTGCTGATTTCGGCGACTCTGGCTCTTGATTAGCAACACATAGCAACGTCAAAATTCGCAATTTTTCACAAATTTCTACAAGAAAGCAAAGATTTTACACTTTTATTTTAGCAGATTCTTAAAATTCAGACCATGTTACATCAGAAACAGTTGCTTCCCTTCACATTTGAATTTAAAAGTTTATTTCATAAACCGCAATATTTACGAGTTTTTTTTGAGAATAATTGGAGCTTTTAAATTGAATTTAGATTCCAACGGTACAACACGCGTCTTCCTCGGATGTATAGCAACAGAGTTATTGGCGAAAAACTTTCAGTATTACCATTTCACTGCGGAAGGAACAGCCTTTCAATATTTATCGGCATTTTCGATTCAAATTCGAATACAACTCATCAAGTTCTATTAAAATATGCTGCATGAATTTTCTGCGGCTGACGGTCCAGACGTGGCCGACGTTTGAAATTTCCCTCCAACTGTTTACTTGATTTTCAAACATTTGCGTTTTTCATTTCCCTACATTTCTAATAAATTCTTCTAGCATGAATCGATAGAGTAAACTTTCCTCTACCAGCGGAACAAATTTTATCATTCCTTTGCAAACCGTTTTACCAAGATTTTTTTTAAATGCAATTCATTTGCCAGGATTCGGGATGGCTAGCAACGGTTGCATAGTTAACTCCGCCCCACAGAATTTTCCTTCCATTTTCCGTGGTGAATGGTGTCCGGGAAAATTTTATTTCTCAGATTTGTTAAAGTTGGAAAATTCTACATTAGAAACAATTGAATATTCTTGCAAATTCACACTCTTACTTGAGTAAAAGTAAGCTCGGCCATATTTGATTAGAGTTTTTACTGATTTCATAAAAGAAAACTATTGTTTTACAAATTTCTGATTGGACAATCTGAAAATTCGGCTAATTTTACAAGGGGGACGATGTAAGTTTTTGGGTCATCTGGTGATTTAAAATCCATTTTCCAAACGGTGAGAATTACGACTTTCCTACAAGAATAGTTAAAAATTGCACATTTAATTTGGAATCTAAAAGTGTATTCCGCGACTTCCTAGCATGTATAACAAAAGAGTTATTGTTGAAAAACGATCAGTTCTACTACTTGACGGCTGAAGAAAAAAAATCTCTAATCTTGCCATCTCTAAATTTATCCGGTTTTTCTTTTTAAAATCGAATAGTGCTCATTCAGGCCTATTGAAATGTGCTGCATGAACTTAAAAATGTCGTCTACTTTTCTGCTTCGTCTTCGAAAAATCATATGCCTCATTTCCTTGGGTTTGGATGAAATAATTTTAACACAGATCTATAGAGCGCACTTTCTTTTAACAAACGCATAAAGTTTTATGTAGTTTGCATAAGTTTTATATAGAGTGTACATGTTTCTATTGAAATTGACATATTTGTGGTCGATAGATTTGACACAGGATTTTTTTAATAAAGAAATTCTTGCAAATATATTTTTTTGTCCAATTTTCCGGAGTCTAAGAAACATGCATTTAGCGCTATTTTATAGAGCAGATTTTCATCTAAAAGTTGTGTCATTTTTATTTTTCCAAAGCGAACCGTTTTGGCGGAAGAGCCCATTTAAACCCATGTAAATTGAAAAACGAAATTCAGAGAAGGGGTACCCCTTCGATAAATTTTGGGATTTTATATTTTTTGCTTCTACGACTAAACCAAAGGTTTTTACAAAATTTGCAAAGAATACTTTTTTGTAGACACCGACGTCTTACATACGTATATCCCGGTTATTATTTTCCATCTTGAGGCGTTGACGAGATATTTCCATAAAATTGTTTACGAGAAAATCATTCTTCACGACGTCCCAATTGGAGTGGGAGCGTTCTAATTTTGTCAACTCATACCTCTGGTGGATACCCACATTCAGCATAAGTTTCATTGAAATCCTTCAAGGATTAATATATTTTTTCGCAATTTTTGAATATTTTGAAATTTTCGCGTTCGGTTTTGATCGGAATTCCTGTTTGACATGTTTGGATTTGTTGAAAAATTATTTTTGTAAGTTTTACACAACGTGGAACGATAAAATTTCACACATTTGTAGAGAATTAGTCAGTTTATGATATCTCTTAGTTAGTTTTGCAAAATATTTTATCTGGCGGCGGCCGCCGCCCCTCAAACTCGAACATAACAGAAATTAATAAATTCAAATAACTATAAAGTGTAAACTGCAAGAGATATATTGAAATTTCTTTCAGATCTATATAGATTATACGTATTTCTATTGAAATTGACGTTTTGGTATCTTCGTGGCCGATAGCCTGGGCACATAATTGTTTTAATAAAGAAATATTCATTGAAAACTTGCAAATATATTTTTTGTCCAATTTTCCGGAGTCTAAGAAACATGCATTTTATTTTATAGAGCACATTTTCATTTAAATGTTTTGTCATTTTCATCTTTCCAAAGCGAACCGTTTGGCCGAAAATTTTTTTTATAAATGAAAAAAATCAAAAACGAAATTCAGAGAAGGGGAAAATTATTTTAGTAAGTTTCACACAACGTGGAACAATAAAATTTCACACATTTGTAGAGAATTAGTCAGTCTATGATATCCCTCAGTTAGTTTTGCAAAATATTTTATCTGGCGGCAGTCGCCGCCCCTCAAACTCAAAGTCGCACACGATGTAAGACATTCAAATAACTATAGTTTGAAAACTTGGACAGTTGTATTCAAAATTCTTTCAGTTCGGCGTAGCTTATAGATCTTTCTATTGAAATTTGGTATTCTCGTGGCCGATAGCCTTGACACAGAATTTATTTTTTCTGACCAAGACCACATACCCGCGGCAGCGCGTATGTGGTCTTGACTAATCTGGTTTTGATTCACCCCATCAGATCAGATAAATCAAGACCACATACAGTGTGTGGTCTTGATTTATCTGATGAAAACCAAGACGCGCGGCAGCGCGAGATCTCGATTCAATATAGGTCAATGTGAAAAAGGACCGTTGGTTTAACCCCCGTAGATTAGGTTTCCCGCCGCGAAGCGGACAGATAAATCAAGACAACATACGCGCGACAGCGCGACCTGTCGATCCAATATAGGGCAGTGTTGCAAGGACCGTTGGTTTAACCCCGGATAGATTAAGTTGCCCGCCGCGAAGCGGACAGATAAATCAAGACAACATACGCGCGGCAGCGCGAACTCTGGATTCAATATAGGTCAATGTGAAAAAGGACCGTTGGTTTAACCCCCGTAGATTAGGTTTCCCGCCATAGAAATCCAGACCACATACGCATCCCTCGAAGTCAAACCGGAACTGATACTAATGGATTCAAATAGCAACAACTCGAAAACTGCAATGATATAATAAAAACTCTTTCAGATCTATTAAGATCATAGATATTTCTATTGAAACAATTTGACCATTTTGGTATTTTCATGGCCGATAACCTTGATACTAGATTTTTTAAATAAAGAAATACATGAAAATTAAATCAAAGTTCACATTAACGTCAGTTGAGTAATTTATTGGTTATTATTTTTTCTGGTGAAACTTTTAGTAACATAATTTTGCTAAGTGTTGCTAATTGTCTAAAAGCAAACTTACTATAATTGGAGGAGTGATATTGGAAATCAAGAGTTGCCAACCTTCATAAAAGGAGGTTACTATATATGATGAAGTGAAGTTAGTAACTAAGGCTTGCAATTTTGACGAAAAAAAAGACAACAATGTAACTTTAACAAATAGTTGGTGAGATTATGTTTGAGTATATTGGTAACTCAAAAACACAAGATACATACCAACTTGATTAAAACAATATGTTGGTTATGTTGAACGTCAAAGTTGACAACATCAATGTCACTTAATCAATTTAAAGGTTATGAAAGTTTTAGTGAGATTTTCATTAACTTTTTACTCCACAGCTGATTTTTTATCGTCCATGTTGTACACCTTAGTAACTAATATCACATCGTTAGATATAGTAACCTTTTTATGAACGTTGGGAACTTTTCATTTCTAATATCACTCCTTAAATTAAAGTCACTTTGATTTCAGACAATTGGTAACATTATATGATTAAGTACACCTCAAAAGTGTTTGATTATATTATTTTACAAACCTGACAGCATTAAAATCATTTGAGACGGATGAATTATTAGATAATATTCTGTGGAGTAGGAGTTGTACATCTTGCAACTCATACAACCTTAGCTGATGCGCTTTCTACAAGAATCGCGCAGCTCGCAATTCTGATTACTCTTTCATATACAAATGTCAAAATTCATTATACAATTTCACCCTCATCAATTATTCCACCTTTAGCAACTATTCCATTCTTTTCAACTGTTCCATCCACAAAAACTATTCCATTCCGAAAAATACGATCCACATGTACTAGTTTAATCTAGTACATATGTACATCAAAAATAAAACATGCAAGATTCGATATATTTTTTATTTAAATAAAAACATTTAAAATACATTTCGGTTTTATTTTTATTAAATAAGAATTAAAAAATTCTGTCGCTCTGGAAAAAGGAACAATTTGATAAACAGAATTCTGCGATTATCGACAAAACAAACGCCTGATAATTGCCTTCATTTATTTTACTACTTAACAGGAAAATTATACAAATAAAGAAGAAAAAGAAAACAAATCGAAACAAAAGTAATCACTAAATAAATTATCTTCTAAATAAAAAATAACAAGAATTTATAAAAAAGATCTTTATTTTTTATAAATTCTAATCATGTTTTACAATCACCTTGAGGCGCTGGTGCCGTGCCCTCCTTGCTCCTCTCCTTATTCCACTCTTTTAGTCCTTCTGGTAACTGTGTATTTTCTTCAAACGACCCTGTTCCTTCAACAAACTCCTCATAAGTTGATTTTTCTGGGAAAGGTCTCTTGCCCAAAATTTCAATCATATCTTCTCTACTAATAATTTCTTGTTTTAACAAACGTTCCGCGACTTTTTGCACATCTTCTTTGTGTTTGTTCAAAAGCTCTGTAGTGTGTTTATGGGCAGATTCGATTAAGTGCCTTACTTCCAAATCAATAATTTGCGCCGTATTTTCTGAATAAGGTTTTTCTAACTGCATTTCCCCATCCCTGGGCATATCAAAACTAACATTTCCTACTTTAGCGTTCATTCCGTAATGAACTACCTGGGCATAGGCACTTTGCGTGACTTTTTTGAGATCATCCTGAGCTCCTGTCGTAATCCTTCCGAAGAAAATCTCTTCGGAAACTCTTCCGCCAAGTGTCATGCACATGCGATCGAAGAGTTGTTCGGTCGTGTAAAGATATTGATCCTTAGGTAGATATTGTGCGTATCCTAGACCTTTTCCTCTGGGTATAATGGAGACTTTGAGTAGAGGATCGGCGTGTTGTAAGAACCAGCCGGCAACCGCGTGTCCGGCTTCGTGATACGCCACCGTTTTCTTTTCTTCCGGAGATAAAACGTTGGTTTTCTTCTCCATTCCGGCGACGACACGTTCAATAGCTTGTTCAAAATGCTTCAGATTTATAGAATCGTTTAAATCTCTAGCGGCTATTAAAGCAGCTTCGTTGCAAACATTAGCAATATCAGCCCCAGTAAAACCAGGTGTTAACGCGGCCATTTTCCTAGCCAAATCCTGCTTATCTAGATTAGCCTTTAAAGGTGCTAAATGCACTTTAAAAATACTAGCTCGCCCTTTAATATCCGGAGCCGGGACAAAAATCTGTCTATCAAATCTTCCCGGTCTCAACAGAGCTTTATCCAAAATATCTACCCTATTCGTGGCGGCCAACACAACAACGTTCGTCGTCGTATTAAAACCGTCCATTTCAACTAATAACTGGTTCAGGGTGTTTTCCTGTTCGGAATGCCCGCCGAAACTCCGTCCTCCCCGTTTCCTGCCGACGGCGTCTATTTCGTCGATGAAAAGAATACAGGGCGCGTGTTTTCTGGCCATCGCGAATAAATCTCTGACTCGAGATGGACCGACGCCAACGAACATCTCCAAGAATTCGGAACCGGAAACAGTGATGAATGGGACGTTCGCCTCGCCGGCCGTCGCTTTCGCTAGCAAAGTTTTACCCGTTCCCGGCGGACCTGCATTTTCACAACAGAACAAAGCAATTGTTACTTAATTAAACGGAAAAAAAACACTCATTAACTTTACCTGTTAACATTGCGCCTTTGGGAATCTTTGCTCCTAAATCGATGTACTGCTGAGGATTTTTCAAGAAATTTACGAACTCCATGATTTCGATTTTTGCTTCCTCGCATCCCGCAACGTCTCTATAAGAAACATAAAAAAAACGTTAGATTGGATAATAATAGGAAAGACTAAATAGAACCCTTGGGGTCATTCGAGTGTGAACCTAATAATAGCTTTACTTTCCTAGTTTATACTTTAATGCACTACGCCCCAGGTCTTTTAGTCAGACAAGAAATTAAGATAATTTGGCAAATACCATGATTAGACTAGACAGAAAAAACTTGGCAGACAAAACTAGATAGACAAGATTTGACAGACTAGACAGAGAACACTAGACAAGACTAGACAGACAAAACTAGACAGACAAGACTAGACAGACAAGACTAGACAGACAAAACTAAACAGACAACAATAGACAGACAAGACTAGGAAGACAAGACTAGACAGAAAAAACTAGTCAGACAAGTCTAGACAGACAAGACTAGACACACAAAACTAGACAGACAAGACTAGACAGACAAGACTAGACAAAAAAGACTACACAGACAAAACTAGACAGACAAGAGTAGACAGACAAGACTAGACAGACAAAACTAGACAGACAAGACTAGACAGACAAGACTAGAGAGATAAGACTAAACAGACAAGACTAGACAGAGAAGACTAGACAGACAAGACTAGACAGACAAAACTAGACAGACAATACTAGACAGACAAGACTAGAGAGATAAGACTAAACAGACAAGACTAGACAGAGAAGACTAGACAGACAAGACTAGACAGACAAGACTAGACAGACAAGACTAGACAGACAAGACTAGACAGACAAAACTAGACAGACAAGACTAGACAGACAAGACTAGACAGACAAGACTAGACGGACAAGACTAGACAGACAAGACTAGACAAACAAGACTAGACAGACAAGACTAGACAGACAAGACTAGACAAACAAGACTAGACAGACAAGACTAGACAGACAAGACTAGACAGACAAGACTAGACAGACAAGACTAGACAAACAAGACTATACAGACAAGACTAGACAGACAAGACTAGAAAAACAAGACTAGACAGACAAGACTAGACAGACAAGACTAGACAGACAAGACTAGACAGACAAGATTAGACAGACAAGACTAGACAGACAAGACTAGACAGACAAGACTAGACAGACAAGACTAGACAGACAAGACTAGACAGACAAGACTAGACAGACAAGACTAGACAGACAAGACTAGACAGACAAGACTAGACAGACAAGACTAGACAGACAAGACTAGACAGACAAGACTAAACAGACAAGACTAGACAGACAAGACTAGACAGACAAGACTAGACAGACAAGACTAGACAGACAAGACTAGACAGACAAGACTAGACAGACAAGACTAGACAGACAAGACTAGACAGACAAGACTAGACAGACAAGACTAGACAGACAAGACTAGACAGACAAGACTAGACAGACAAGACTAGACAGACAAGACTAGACAGACAAGACTAGACAGACAAGACTAGACAGACAAGACTAGACAGACAAGACTAGACAGACAAGACTAGACAGACAAGACTAGACAGACAAGACTAGACAGACAAGACTAGACAGACAAGACTAGACAGACAAGACTAGACAGACAAGACTAGACAGACAAGACTAGACAGACAAGACTAGACAGACAAGACTAGACAGACAAGACTAGACAGACAAGACTAGACAGACAAGACTAGACAGACAAGACTAGACAGACAAGACTAGACAGACAAGACTAGACAGACAAGACTAGACAGACAAGACTAGACAGACAAGACTAGACAGACAAGACTAGACAGACAAGACTAGACAGACAAGACTAGACAGACAAGACTAGACAGACAAGACTAGACAGACAAGACTAGACAGACAAGACTAGACAAACAAGACTAGACAGACAAGACTAGACAGACAAGACTAGACAGACAAGACTAGACAGACAAGACTAGACAGACAAGACTAGACAGACAAGACTAGACAGACAAGACTAGACAGACAAGACTAGACAGACAAGACTAGACAGACAAGACTAGACAGACAAGACTAGACAGACAAGACTAGACAGACAAGACTAGACAGACAAGACTAGACAGACAAGACTAGACAGACAAGACTAGACAGACAAGACTAGACAGACAAGACTAGACAGACAAGACTAGACAGACAAGACTAGACAGACAAGACTAGACAGACAAGACTAGACAGACAAGACTAGACAGACAAGACTAGACAGACAAGACTAGACAGACAAGACTAGACAGACAAGACTAGACAGACAAGACTAGACAGACAAGACTAGACAGACAAGACTAGACAGACAAGACTAGACAGACAAGACTAGACAGACAAGACTAGACAGACAAGACTAGACAGACAAGACTAGACAGACAAGACTAGACAGACAAGACTAGACAGACAAGACTAGACAGACAAGACTAGACAGACAAGACTAGACAGACAAGACTAGACAGACAAGACTAGACAGACAAGACTAGACAGACAAGACTAGACAGACAAGACTAGACAGACAAGACTAGACAGACAAGACTAGATAGACAAGACTAGACAGACAAGACTAGACAGACAAGACTAGACAGACAAGACTACACAGACAAGACTACACAGACAAGACTCGACAGACAATATTAGACAGACAAAACTAGAAGACAAGACTAGACAGAAAATACTAGACAGACAAGACTAGACAGACAAGACTTTTTTTTTAACCCTGAGCACCCTGGGACCGCTTGTAGCATTTACATTCAGGGTGTCAGTTGTCATATATTTAAATACAATAAAATTAATTTACAATAAATTATGTTAAATGTGTTTGTGTCTTCTATCGCAGTACATGGTAGCTGGGATTAGTGGCTGTTTAGGTTGTTTTCCTCTTTTTCCAGGGACGTTCATCGGCTTCTTTTTGGGATAGGATCTTGTTGATCATGCCGTTTATAGTGTCCAGTCTTCTTGTAATTGCAGCATTTTTTCAACTGTATTCCTTGGATTAAGGTTGTCTATTGCTATATCCTTGCGTCCTTTGTCCCATCTCGGGCAATTGTATAGCGTATGGATTACGTTGTCTAGTTGTCTGCAGTGTATACAGTCTGGATCTTATGCCCTCCCGATGTTGTGGAGGAATTCCTTAAAGCACCCATGGCCCGTGAGGATTTGGGTTAGGTGGTAGTTTATTCCTCCATGTTTTCGTCCGTACCATGTCTCTATATTGGGGATGAGTATCCTTGTCCACTCGCCTTTTTGTGTCATATTCCACGCTTCCTGCCATTCCCTTAAGAGGTTATCGTTTGCCTTTTTTCTTGTTATGTCGTCTTTGGAAGCATAATGTAGGTATTTCCTTAGCCTGATTTGCAAGTCTATTGGCGGAATGCCTGAGATAACTAACGATGCATCTCTGGACACTGTCCGATAGGCACTACATACACGCAGAGCCAGTTTTCTCTGAAGCTGCTAGTTTTCCAATATTGTTTCTATTGGTGGCTTCCTTGTGGCTTCCTTGGTTGTTGGTGGCTTCCTCCAAGCTTCGCTTGTTTCCATCTACTTGGAAACGTGCCAGTTAGGTTAGGTTTTCATTTAAGACATTCATTACTAGTTCTGGGGAGGTTTTTACCAATAGTTTGACGGCTTCGGGGGACAGACCAACTGGACCAGGCGCTCTTTTGTTTTTTAGGCGCTTGCTTGCCGCGATTAATTTTTCCTTGGTAAATTGCGGAATTTACAGACAAGACTAGACAGACAAGACTAGACAGACAAGACTAGACAGACACGACTAGACAGACAAGACTAGACAGACAAGACTAAAAAATAGAACGTAATATTTTAGAAAGCGAATATATTAGGAAAACGACATGGGACGTAATTAGTCAAATAATAAACATTAAATCAAATACTAATTGTAAGTCAACCACAATGCACGATTTTGGGCCGAGTCAAAACCGTAACACTATCAATACATTTTTCGCTGGAAAAGCGAAGAAAATGACTGAACATTTATTAAATGAACCGTTTAATGAAGACTTATGAGTAAATAGTGAATCTATTTTTTTACGCCCGACCACCCAAGAAGAACTCATTAAAGAGAGAAAAAATCTAAAAAACACAAGATGTACCGGAATAGATGAAGTACCTATATCAGTAATAAAATATGTAGCGTCAGAAGTAATAGGTTTTTTAATTTAATTAGGAATTTTCCCAGAATCTTTTTCCCGAAACAACAAAAATTATTCCAGTATATAAATAGGGGGATAGAGACAATATAAGATATAACTTCAGAACTATCAGCAATATAGTTTTAAATTGCAAATTAGTAATACAGTTATCCTTTTCAAAAATTATTGAGAAATTAATTTATAAGAGAATTGTTAATTTTACTAACAAACATAATACGATAAGTAATTATCAGCACGGTTTTATTAAAGGGCAGAGCACTGATACAGCATGCTCCCAATTTATTAGAGAAGCTATGGAGCAATTTGAAAAACACCATATACCTTGCGGGATACTACTAGATTTACCGAAACCTTACGATACGGTCGATCATACCATTTTACAAAAAAAACTAACAAAATATGAAATCAGAGGCATAGCACTACAGTCGATCTCCTCTTACCTAGCAAACCGAAGATAAATAGTAGTTGCCCACAACTAAAGGCAGAGTTCGTTCAAATCCTCTGACAGTTATCATGGAAATCCCCCAAGGCAGCATCTTAGGGCCTCTTTTATTTACACTATACATTAATGACCTGCCAAATGTTTCCCTAAATAATTTCTCTAAAATGGTTATGTATGCAGATGACACTACCCTGATATCAGCAAATAAGTCAGTTAAAGATATTGTACCTAACATCAAATCAACAATCACAACAGGTACAGCATGGTTCAACCAAAACCGAATGGTTTTAACAGGTTGACTGCCACCAATATTTTTGGTTTCTACCAAGGTGCCAACAAATTTTTTGTTGGCATTTGCCTTGCACATTATATTTGCCTTGCACACCCACTCCGATCGAAGTGATCGGCGCGGCGGAAAACACCGAACCACTCCGATCGGAGTTCGTGGCAGTCAACCTGTTAAACAATGCGAAGAACAACCCATTAATATTCAAAACTAAAAGAGATAATCGCATATATATATATATATATATATATATATATATATATATATATATATATATATATATATATATATATATATATATATTAATGAAATATCTTTGAATGATAGTACGTTAACAGTTCAACATGACTACTTGGATTATACATTAACGACACACTCGACTGGACAACCCACATATTAAACCTGACTAAGCGAATAAATAAGGGACTTTATGCTCTTAGAACCCTAACAGGATACTTAAGCCAGGATGTGTTAAAAATGGTTTACTTTGCTAATTTTCACATCCACTTAAGATTTGGTATCATGTTCTGGGGGCGCGGTACACTAATTAGCGATGTCTTCAAGATCCAAAAGGCGGCACTAACTACAATGTACAATTTAAACTACACTGAAACATGCAGAGATGTCTATAAAACAGCCGACATATTAATGTTGAGCGGCACGTATGTGTATGAATCTTTATTATCTTTGGTCAAGAATAAATTGGTATTTGAAGAACATCAATTCCATCACACAATGGAGACAAGAAATAAAAATACAATTTATAAGAAACTTCCACACAAGCCAACTCTGACAGAAAAGTTACCAGCATACACCATACAAAACAGAATTATTTAACAAGCTACCACTAGAGGTAGAGGCTGAGGCTCCCTTCTTGGGCCCGGAGCCAACTTGTGGGCTTACAAAGGCCCACTTAAGGCAGGGGCTAAGAAAAGGGAAGAAGAGCAAAAGCAAACCCACTGGAAGAACACGCCAGGACAGAGGCAAGCTAAAATGCTCATAAACTATTCTGCCGCAACAAAGCAGCAGATGCTAAGCTTCTCTAGAAGAGAAATCATAATTTTGGTAGGCATACTCACAGGACATTGTCCGTTGAGATATCACATACACAAAATGGGAAAATCAGAGGAAGTTGCCTGTAGATTATGTGGATCAGATGAAGAAACCACTGAACACATAATGTGCACATGTGTAGCGCTAGAACAGAGTAACAAGCCTCTCAGGAATATCTTAGACTTCATTCACGAAGTTGAATTCCTGGGACAGTAATTGTACTAGGGTCAAGCACAATAGATCAAGTTGGTCGCAGTGCAGAAAGGCTTTGCAGCCAAACGACCCCACACAAAAAAAACAAGCTACCACTATATATAAAATCGTTAACCAAATTTAACGAGTTGAAGAAGGAGCTCAAACGCCTCCTCATAGAAATTGAACCATACTCGTTTCAAGAATTTTATACTAGAATAGAATCCAGTCGCGTGAAGTTAGCAACCGAATTTGCAAAAATATAATATTACATTAGAGTTATGAAATAGTTGAGTACTTTGTGCAAAATTTTAATAGTTCTGCAACATTTTGCGAAAAAAATGGAAAATACCAAAATTGAGCTAGCAACCACTTTTGAGAAAAACTGTTCTATATATATAGTTCTGGAGTACTTGATTAATTTGGCAAAAAGTTCTGCAAAAATTGACATTTTGCAAAAAAAAATTGAATTTTGAAACTTGCACAAACAGTTCTATACGCGGATCTGAATAGCACCCTAAGAGATCTATCGAAGATCCTTTGTCATTTTTTGAACAAAACCTTGGTTCAAAAGATATTTGTAATAATAAGGGACCCATTACTTTGACTGAAAATTAAAAATAATCGCGCAAGAGTTCTGTCTGCAGATCCCGACTGAACTTAATCCTTATAACGTTTTTCTGAAAAATTAAAAATAGAAAATTTTGCGAAAAATTGGATTTCACCGATGCGACGAAATGAAGAGAAAAAATCGCGCTATAGATCTGTTTGCAGATCTCGGTAGAACTCTTAGAGTTCTATGGAAAATCCTTAGAACATTTTTCTGTAAAATTAAAAATTAGAAAGATATGCGATAATTTGGATTTCACCGATGTGACGAAGTGAAGAGAAAAAAATCTCGCAACAGTTCTGTTTGCGGTTCCAGGTAGAACTCTTAGAGTTCTATCGAAAATGCTTATAACATTTTTGTCTAAAGTTAAAAATTGAAAAGATATGTGAAAAATTAGACTTCACCCATGCGACGAAGTAAAAACAGAAAAAAAAAGTGGAGCGACAGTTCTGTTTGCATTCTTACTATTATATTTCGACGGAACTCTTAGAGTTCTATCGAAAATCCTTATAACATTTCTCTTTGAAGTTAAAAATTCGGTAGAAGTAGATAGGCTAGGAGAGGTCCAGCTCAAAATCCCATAAGAATTTACATAGGGATAAGAATTTACATTTCTTCCAGTCAAGTGTCTGGTTCTAGCGCATGCGCAATACCTGTTTATTAACTGATTATATCTGATTACTACTTGTTTAAACCTGTTTATTTGTTGATTAAACCTGTATATTAGCTGATTAAACCTGTTTATTAGCTGATTACTACCTGTTTAAACCTGTCATAGAAGATATTGCATGAACAGGTATTGGCGGTTTGCGCATCCGCAAGAACCAGACACGTGACCGGAAGAACCGTGCAATAGTTTTATTTGCAGTTCCTGGTGGAACTCTTAGAGTTCTATCAAAAATCATTATAACAATTTTCTTCAAAATTTAATATTAGAAAGTTATGCCAGAAATTGGACTTCTACTATGCGACGAAGTGAAGAGAAAAAAATCGCGCAATACTTTTGTTTGCAGTTCCTGGTAGAACTATTAGAGTTCTATCGAAAATCCTTATAACGTTTTTCTTCGAAGTTAAAAAATCGAAAGATATGCCAGAAATTGGACTTCTCCGATGCGACGAAGTGTTGAGAAAAAAATCGCGCAACAGTTCTGTTTGCAATTCCCGGTAGAACTCTTAGAGTTCTATCGAAAATGCTTATAACAATTTTGTGTTACATTGAATTGAAAAGTTCACTATGTTTTCACCACACTTATAATATGTAAAAATGTTATATTTTTTTTATTTAAATAATTGTTATAACTTATTATTCAGTTATATAAATTTCTACACATATCACGATCACGAGTTTCGACTGTTAAAGGTCATTTTCAAATGAAGTTCAAATGAAGTTTTCAAATTTTTAACTTTACACAAAAATGTTATAAGCATTTTCGCAAGAACTCTAAGAGTTCTACCGGGAACTGCAAACGGAACTATAGCGCGATTTTTTCTCTTCTCTTCGTCGCATCGGTGAAGTCCATTTTTTCGCAAAATTTTCTATTTTTAATTTTAGAAAAAAAATGTATAAGGATTTTCGATAGAACTCCAAGAGTTCTATCGGAAACTGCAAACAGAACTGTCGTGTAATTTTTTTTTAACTTTCATTAAAAAAAATTGCTACCTTATTATTGCAAATATCTTTTAAACTAAGGTTTTGATCAAAAAATGACAAAGGGATCTTCGATAGCACTCTATATTCGTGATATTCCCTTCGATAGGTGATATTCAGATCCGCGAATAGAACTGTTCCTGCAATTTTCAAAATTCATTATTTTGTTAGCAAAATGTCAATTTTTGCAGAACTTTTTGCAAAATTGATCAAGTACTCCAGAACTATGGTCGAGGAGCAGGAATATGTAAAAAATGCACAGTTTTTCTTCAAAATGGTTGCAAGCTCAATTTTGGTATTTTCAATTTTTTCGCGAAATTCTGCAGAACTATTGAAATTTTGAACAAAATACTCTAGAATTATTTCATATCTACCGGGAACTCCGATGTAATATTATTTTTTTGCAAATTTGGTTGTAACTTTACAGGACTATACTATCCTACAAACGTTAAGAACAGTTTGATAAATTCCATTTTAGCCTACAAATGTAACATGTATTATTTATATTATACACACTTTCTCTGTACGCTTATATAATGGAATAAAATATTTGATTAGACAGACAAGACTAGATAGACAAGACTAGACAGACAAGACTAGACAGACAAGACTAAGCAGACAAGACTAAACAGACAAGACTAGACAGATGAGAGTAGACAGAGAAGACTATACATACAAGTCTATACAGACAAAACCCGACCGACAAAACTAGACAGACAAAACTATAAGGACAAGCAAAACTAGGAAATTTCTTACTTGAATCTGACTCCAATTTCATTTGAGTTAATCAATTTTGCTGTGCTTTCCATGACTCCGCCAAACAGTCCGCCACCTCGTTTACCTCTTCTTCCTCCCATCATTTCTGCAGATCTTCGCATCATGTAAATCAAGAATCCGATGATCAAAATTGTGGGCAAAATTCCGGATAAACTTGACGCCTCCAACTCCGTTTTATAGATAACCGGAACGAAATTCGGCGGCTCAATTGCCATATCCACTTGGGCATTTTCTAAATTCCTCTCGAATGAATCAACACTGCCGATATTAAACCATAATACAGACTACAACACAAAAATAGAAATTCTCTAGTCCACAGTATGTTATTTAGTCTAATCCAATTATAATTCACTTACATTCCCTTCGACTGCATTGCCAGGCGAAAGCTTAATCCTGACCCACTTTTTGTTGACAACTTCCAGCTTCTCAACCACACCTCGGCTCAAGTAGGTGTGCACGAATTCCTTCCACCCGATCTCCTTATAACCCATTTCCCAAAATGCTAATGTTGCCAAAAAGGCTATTGCACCAGCTGCCCCAAAAATGTACCACTTATCCCTATCTCCTTCACCAAAAGGTTTTCCACCACTCCCCCTACAACAACAAACAATATTTAATTTTGATTTGATTTAGTCTTATCTGTTTAGTCTAGTTACACTATCTAATTTTGTCTGTCTAATTTTGACTGTCTAGTCTTGAGGGTCTAGTTTTGTCTGTCTTGTCTTTCTAGTCTTGTTTGTCTAGTTTTGTCTGAATAGTCATGTCTGTCTAGTCTTGATTGTTTGGTCTTGTCTGTCTAGACTTGTTTGTCTAGTCTTGTCTGACTAGTCTTGTTTTTCTAGTCTTGTCTGTCTAATCTTGTCTATCTAACCTTGTCTGTCTAGCCTTATTCTGTATATTCTTGTCTGTCTAATTTTATTTGTTTAGACACTATCTATCTCTATCTAGCCTGGTTAATCTAGTCTTCTCTGCTAATAGTCGCTAAACAACAAATAATGCAATTTACATATTATGTTGACAAATCTGAATAATTTACCGATTGCCAGTTCCTCCAAATAATCCAAATGACCACTGGTCATAAGGTCGAGAGCCTTGTGGTGGTTGTCCAGGTGTGGTGGATGGTTTGGGTGCTGGTGTTGGAGCACTAGATTCAGGTTTGGGTGCAGCATCTTTACCTTCCTTCGGTGCTTCTTTGGATGAATCTTTGGGTGCAGGGTTTTTGGGTGCCCCCTTCTCAAAATATTTCTCGAAACCTTTGGGCGGTTTCTCGCAGAAGAGCCGCCATTCGTTTAATACTGTCTTAAATGTTGATGTTTGCTGAAGAAATTGGGGATTTGTAATTGTGTCATGTTGTGAAAGATGCGTTTATTGTACCTTGATTGCTTCGACGTTGTTGACGCGAATGTTTTTCCAGAGGAACTTTTCGAGTTTTCGGCTCGTGTTTAGCAGTCTATATGCCATATTATTGCTAAATGGTGATTTTTGTTGTATTATTCTTGTGCTGTGTTTCGGTCACATAACTTCAGCCGAAACCTAACCACACTTTTCTGTCAAATGGAAATTGTTGCCATCCCGATTTTTCACAGCCTCCACTAGTCACTAAAATACCAACACTTCAACATACACAATCCCTAGTGTTAGTTACTCAAGTCCACCAATTACCTGCGCTGTTGAATTTTTAATTATAAATATTAATATCAATTTCCATTCTAAATGTAATATAAACTTTTATATATTTTTTTTCATTTTCTAATTTTACTTTAAATCTAACAATAATAAAGCATTTTATTATTTAGGTATAACAATATTGTAATATTTATACGTTGGCTGTTACAATTGTCAAGATTGTTATAAAACATTTGAAATAATTTGTTTCGTGCTGTCATCAAAAGAACATTTGTTTTTCCGAGTTTGTGCAACTTGGAGCTGTGTCGGTGAGTTTTTTGCAATTTTTCTGTAATTTTAATATCACGGAAATGAAATGTATGTTCGTAATTATTGGTTTATCATTTCTGGCAAACATTTTCATTAACAAATTGTTGATTTTTTCTGAAACTTTTGGTTGTTAAAATGGCGTTATAATCCAAATATCTATCATGTTATAAGTGGAAGCTATGAAAGATAAAAAGCGAGTCTTAGCTAATTTTATGCAATTATAACATATATTTGTCACATTTGACTGTTTTATTATTGTTTACACAATTTCAAAGTTACAAAATTGTTCCCACAAAAGAACAAGAAACGTTTATGTTTGCTGAAACGGTATGCTCAGTGCAGAGATGTTATGGATATGAAATTTCGGATCTGGATACGGATACGGATATAGGAATAATATTATACCGGTTTCGGATACGGATATGAAATTTTTTTTCGGATTCGTTAGTTTCGGTTACGGATATTAGATTTCTAAGGAATTGTAAAATTAGAATGCTAATTTGTAAATAATTTGATTTTAATTCTATGTAATTATTTGTAATACCTACAATCACGTCATACAAGTAAGCAGGGCCGGCGCGAAGGGTGGGCGAACTGTGCGACGGCACAGGGCCCCGCGCTTGGCAGGGGCCCCGCACATTCAGAGAGTGGAGTTGATATTTTGTCTGTAGGTTTGGGATCGGCATCTATAGGTGTGCGCAGGCTGCTGCAACGGACACATTTAGCCGCTTAATTGAGTCTAGCAAAATTATTTTTTAATCCACCCTCAATATAACCTCTGAATGTCTAGCTGTGAAAGAGACTACGGAAGAAAATATATTAGTGGGTCTGAAAAACGTAAAAGAACACGTGATCAAGAAGCGGCAAAAGAACAACAAAAAGATTCTTTAAATAAATTTATAAAGAAATCTTCATTTATTTCTCCAATTTCCGTGAGAAATCCTGTTGAAGTTGATAACGAGAATTAACGAGAACAACACAAAACAAAGTTGAAGTAATTAGAGAACACGAAAAACCTGATACATCATCACATATGTATCACCTGATACATATATCACATATCATACATGAAGTTGAATCACAAAAGAAGAAAGAAATAGATGAATTATTTAACAATGATGACCCAGCCACGTGGCCAAGAATGTTAAACCATGCTTCGAAAACAATAATTGTTCAATGTGCTCAATGTGTGAAGGTCGAACTTCGAAGGTCTCGAAGTTTGACCTTCAAGAAGTTGAAGGTCAAACTTCTTCTAAAGCAGAAGTTTGACCTTCTACTTTAACTACAAATGATTCCGCTACACATTATGTGAGAATAATGGCAAATGGAAACAAGCATTGCAGAAGATGGTTTGTATATTCCAAATCTTCTGACAACATATTTTGTTTTTGTTTCTGAAGTTATTTACCTCTGATCACATTTTTTTAGTAAGGGGTAATGGTCTTCCGAAAGTGTCTTCCGGGCCGAGCACGTAAGTGAACGATTGAAATCTCATGTACGATCCACCGTACATATTAAATGCATACATTCTTAGACACAAATGTTATACAATTTAAAGATGAACAATACTATTGATCAGTCTCGGCTAAAGCTAATAAATCCCGAAACACATAGGAGTCATTCCATATCAAGTGGTCTAATTTTGAAAAAGTGCCCCGCGCGACCAGCAAGGATTTGGCTAAATTTTTTTGAGAAGGACTCCCTATGTCCCAAATGAACTTTGGTAAAATTTTAGGTTCTCTGGTGGAATATTCATGGCGCTACAGTCCTTTGTTTGACCCCATACTGGAACCCGCGACAGTATGCCAGCGAGATTTCAACAACTTTGAATCCCAATATCTCATTCACAAGTTTTTCATAATGGATGAAATTTTGCCAACTTGTACAACTTTATGGGCTTTATTCAATTAAATTAATCAAACTTTTTATGCATTGCACCCAAAAAGTGTAGTGCTTCAAAGTTGGCCTAAAATTTTACTGTTTCCACAACTATGGCTTTAGTTAAGCTACAGGCTTGATACTTTGCACATAGTGTCTCTGTATAACTGTGTTTTCGAATGTGAAGTTTGAACTTCCTAGCTACTCATGTTTTAGCTTACAAATTGGGTGTAAAGTTTGTGATTTGTGTAATGCGGCCAATAATAGGGTATTTTCAAACCGATTTTGCAAAAAAGAATCATCCAGAAACTTTTTGAAACCTATTCCATTAGAAAGAGCATGTTTTAAACCCCATAAAAAAGTTGGATAGATGTTTCAACGCGGATATATAAGGCCCTAAAATCAGGTACAAAGCAGGGCGTCATTGCCGTGGCGACGCTGTACGCTACAACATATAATTCACCTTTATCTTTCAAGATTGTCAGTTGTTTTAACAAAGGTACATTAAATAAGTATATGTCTTGCAATGGTCCATGGTGACTTTGTCACTACCAGTTCAGAAGCTTGAACTGGCAACCCCATCGCCATAGGGGTCACGCCCAATAGCTGTGCAATACCAGCCACAGGTGGGTTTCTTCATCCAGGTTCCCAAGTCTGTAGATAGAATAAGTTGTACAAGTTGGCAAAATTTCATATATTTTGAAAAACTTGTGAATGAGATATTGGGATTAAAAGTTGTTGAAATCTCGCTAGCATACTGTCGCGGGTTCCAGTATGGGGTCTAACAAAGAACTGTAACTCCAAGAATATTCCATCCGTGAACCTAGAATTTTACCAAAGTTCATTTTGGATATAGGGAGTCCTCCACATCAAATTTCAGCCAAATCCGAGATGGTCGTGCGGCGAGCCCTAGACCACTTGACGTGGAATGACCCATAGATTGTATTAATGTAACACATAATGTTTCAAGACGTATTGATGACGATGATTTAAGACGATGTTATAAATAACTTTATTAATAAGCGAGCTATATTTAATCTCATTTATATACTTTTACTTGTTATTATTCCCTAATTTACTATTGCAATAGTACAGGACTTCAATGAAACACTCTACAAAAGCAAAGTATCACAGAGTCAGCCACTGACAGCTGGAGGGCAAACACGACCACCTGTCGGACCTGTTGTCCACAAAATAGGGTACATCAAGAGGCTGGAAAACTACAGACCTATCAGTCTATTGTCACATGTCTACAAACTCTTCTCTCGGGTTCTAGTTAACAGACTTTACAGGAAGCTACAATTTTTTCAACCCAGAGAACAGACAGGCTTTAGCTCAGGCTTCAGCACCGATGACCATCTTCAAACTTTCAAAACAGTCGTGGAGAAATGCAATTAGTACAGGAAAAGCGTTCGACTCCATAGAGTGGTAGGCCACAGAGCAAGCTCTAATTAAATGCCGTATCGATGAAAGGTACATATACAGATCCTCAACCACCTGCATCAGAACGCAACTGCCTGTGTCTCCCTGCACAAGAAAACCAACAAATTTCGTCTAGAGAGTCAGGCAAGGGGACACAGGTGTCAGGCAAGGGGACACAATATCACCGAAACTGTTACCCTAGCATTAGAATGTATATTCCAACAGGTTCAATGGGCAGGGTATAGGATGATGATTGATGGAGAGAGTATGACCAATCTGAGGTTTGCTGATGACCTGGATGATTGGTCACACCTACACGTGCGTTTGGTTTACGATTCGTTGATTGGTTGAGAGCTGCTACTACGTGCTCATACGTTCAGCGCCCCCCGTACCACAATTCAAACTAACGGAAATTGACATTGCGTACATTGGGTTGCCTATATCTATGAGCAAACTTATTCCACTTTAACCCAAATAAGTACTAATAATAAGGTATGTAACCATTAAGAATGTGTTTCTTTTCATTTCTTTCAAGTTAAATAATGTCGAGTAACAGTTATATATGAAAATACAACTATTTGTTTATTATAATGTTAAATAATGTACCTACTAAGAAATAAATTTGTTACATCAAACATATTTTTCTTATTAAACAGAAACCAATTAGTGTGGTCGTAGATAAAGTATAGTACATAACTCGAGTTGTAAGGCAATTACGTAATCGCGGAATTACAAAAGGTTCAGCCAATCTCTTTCAACAAAGTTAGTTTCCAACCTACTTTTGGCCATTCAACTTTTTTCTTTTACAACCGACGCGAATATATGCGATTTACTAAATATTTGACTATATTTAAAGTAGTTTAAGAATTTGCATTGCGCAACTTGCGCTCGCAATAGAAACGGTAGTTTCGCCTAAACTGTGGACGCCTACCTTAAAGGTAGGCGTCCACAGTTTCGCATCGTACGTATCGGAAGCATCGCATCAAACGGATCGTTATATTCTTTCTATAGAAAGTAATACAAGTGCGTCCACTGTTCCGCATCGTACGGATCGCACGAATCTACCCATCGGCAACGCCGATGTTGATGCTCCGAGGGTCAACTTTTGGTATTCAAACAAAAATCAACTTTTGGTAACAACGGTATTTGCTGGTAGTTGCGTCGGCAAATCCGATCGCTGCCGATACTGTGGACGCACTGCCAAAAATAATCCGTATATAATAGTGTGCACGATTCAACTCCGTAAAAAAGAACCGAAAACCCGTAACAACACAAAATTCTCAGTTTCGTTAACATTGTGTGGTCGTGTGTGATATCTTTAGTAAGGATCCCATGCTGTTGAAAACAGCTCTCGCTTTCTCGATACAGATCTGCAATTCTTGAGGATGATCCCACTGATCGTTTAGAGTAGTGCCAAGACCTGAATATTTATTTACTTTCTCTCTGGATTTCTGTTTGACTATGCGGTGACAATTTCCAATGTGTGATATACTAATAATCATTTTGATGTTTATATCAAGTTTATACTTCTTCCTACTTGCTGTATATTCTATTGCTGTTATTGATATATTCTATCTATATTCTGTAATTCTATTCATGATGTGTTGTAGTTTCTCCATGCTATTAGTAAATATCATCGTATCATCCGCGTACCGTGTATTATTTATAGTCTTATTATATTATCTTATTTATTATCTTAAGTCTTTTCCATGTAGTCCAACTTTCTTTAAAATCTCTATCATCCTTTGATGTCACACTCTATCGAATGCCTTTTGGTAATCAATAAAGCAAGCAAAAATATCGCAGTTCATGTTCCTGCATCATTGAAATAACACTTGGATGCTATAGAGCAGCGTTTCTCAACCTTTTTTGGCCTACGGACCACAAAAATTTAAAAAAAAAATCGCGGACGTGATATTTTTTTAACAAAATTTTACTAGGTATTAAAGAACTACTACATAAGACAATTGTAACATTTCTATTATGATTTACTTACTATAATATTTAATTGTAAAGATATGTAATTATTATTTTTTTTTTTTTTCTTCAGTGCCGTACTAATCATAAATTACATAGAATTAAAATTAGTTTAAGATATTTGCATTTCATAATTTTATAAATTAAAATTTAGTTATTATTATTTTTTTTTTTTGATAAGTGAATTTTTAAATGAATAAATTGTCCGCGGACTAGCAAAATTTCTCCCAAAAACCAGCGGTTGAGAACAGCTGCTATAGAGTATCCATCGTATTTCTGAACCCAAACTGTGTTGGTGATATT
Source organism: Phosphuga atrata (assembly GCA_944588485.1). Lineage (NCBI taxonomy): Eukaryota > Metazoa > Arthropoda > Insecta > Coleoptera > Silphidae > Phosphuga > Phosphuga atrata. The sequence continues at coordinate 28,191,917 of OX155903.1, read as the reverse complement.
TGCTCTTCACAGAGTCTATTATGTATGCTCTTATGGATTATTTTGAGAAATAGTTTTAGAAGGTGACTCATAAGAACGAGGCCACACGATGCGTTAACGGTGCGGTGTGGCACCGCACCGCAATTAATTCGAGCTATAGGGTACCACACGGGCGGTGCGGCACCGCAGTCGAACGCTGTTTACCGCGTTGCAGCGCGGCACCGCAACGTAAATGACTCAACTTATTTATAAAATCATCTTGTTTTATCCCATAATGCAGGTCTTTCTTGTACTAAAGATATAAGGAAATCAATATCAATATTATCGGTACTCATCGTAAGATAAATATTAATATTCATAAAATAAACACGTTCGATACAATACTGCGGTGGCGGCACGATACACTCCAGCGCCGCAGCGCAACACTCCTCCCCGCCTAGTATCGCAGGTCACAAGCACGGCATGCCTACGGTGCGACGCCGCACGGTGGTCCAAGGCATCGTGTGACATGGCATAGTGATTTGTATGTAGGATGCCGTTGCGGCACCGCTCATGCATCCGTAACGCACTGTGTGGCCTCACCCTATTTTTTTTGGGGTCGTTTGGCTGCAAAGCCTTTCTGCACTGCGACCAACTTGATCTATTGTGCTTGACCCTACTACAATTACTCTACCAGGAATTCAACTTCGTGAACGAAGTCTAAGATAATTCTGAGAGGCTTGCTACTCAGCTCCAAGGTGGTCAATCTTGCGACCCCGAAGTGGGCAAGCCTTATGTGTGCTAGCGCTACACATGTGCACATTATGTGTTCAGCGGTTTCTTCATCTGATTCACATAATCTACAGGCAACTTCCTCTGCCTTTCCCATTTTATGTAGGTGATATCTCACCGGACAATGTCCTGTGAGTATGCCTACCAAAGTTCTGATTTCTCTTCTAGAGAAGCTTAGCATCTGCTGCGTTATTGCGGCCAAATAGTTTATGAGCATTTTAGCTTGCCTCTGTCCTGGCGTGTTCTTCCAGTGGGTTTGCTTTTGCTCTTCTTACCATTTCTTAGCCCCCTGCCTTAAGTGGGCCTTTGTAAGCCCACAAGTTGGCTCCGGGCCCAAGAAGGGAGCCTCGGCCCCGCTTATGGCGACTGCGTCGGCCATTTCATTCCCATATATGCCCTGGTGACTCGGTGACCACATTAGTGTGAGTCTGTTACCTTTCACCAGTTGCTTGTTTACACCAGTTGCTAGGGTTTGTTTACAGTTCCAGGTTACCTTGGAATTAAAGTTGTGGGCTTTTAAATTCCTTAGAGCTACCTGGCTGTCCATTAGTATGTAGATTTGTACTCCTTTAAGGCGTTTCTTTAGGCAGATTTGTGCGCATCTTTCAATGGCTATAATTTCAGCCTGTTGTACCGTGGGAGCCTGGCCCAATGCCGTGGACTCCCTGTGACTCCGGCTGTATATGCCAATTCCTGTACCCTTAGCAGTTTTTGATGCGTCGGTGTACCACATCGATGCTTTGTCTTTCAGGTTTTCGATTCTTTGAACACTGCTTTGGCGGTCATTGATGACCACTTCAACGGCTGTGTCAAAGTAGTATTCTGTAGACATTGCGTCCCAGGGATGCTTCAGAAATTTCTCTCCGATTTGTTCCCTTATTTTCATGTGTTTTTGAATAGGCGATGTACACCTTAGTCTCAGAGCACTGACAAGACCTTTTTCTACCTGTGTGTCCAGTGGAAGTAGGTCCAACAGAACTTCCATTGCTGTGGTTGAGTAGATTGCATCGCTCCTGTTATACTCCAGCACACAAGCCGTTGAAGCATGTTTTGGGTCTTTATTTCCTTTGTTTTGTACCACCATACGAGTGAACCGTAGGTGATAATCGGTCTTACAACTGCCGTGTAAGACCATAGGACCATTTTTGGGCCTCACCCTAAGACTTACGGTTCTAAACTCTTCGCATTTTTTGCACCAGGTTTAAGGGAGGACAGAAGGGCAAAATATGGAAAAGGAAGATTTTTCCTCTTTTCAGATACTATCTAGCAACTCTATATAGGGGGCTCATGTGATCCTTGTTTAAATTATTTTCTCATTTGTCCCTTGTTCGGAAATTAACATTTAATTTTAAGGATCTCACATACCCGCGCGATTGTTTCGTTGCCGCGACCGCCGCGATATCGCGGCGGACCGATTGATATGGCGGCTTATGAACATGTTCAGGCCAACAAGCGCCGAAAATCGCGCTTGTTGGTCTGAACCTTTAGTCCTTAATAAAAATAATAATTAAAAGGAATTTTTAATATTCCATAATCTCATATATTACATCTCTATAATACAATATTATATACACAATTACTAATACTATCCATTACATATTATACAATTACACTTTATTTGTCCGGTCTAGGCAGGTAAAAGGTCAAAATCATCACTGACATGGACCATGGGTACATGTAATTCCTCAATTTTGGGCACAGTTTTAGCATCACATAGCGAAAGCTCCTTCATTTTCCACTCCCAATCCATTTTTTGAACGGCATACAATGACTCGGCCTCGTTATGGTGTCGTAACAGCATGTGTTCCTTAATTTTCTCCCATTTATCATCAACGTCTTGCAACCAACTCAAAAACAAACGCCCTTAAAAAACATTAAATAATAATTTATACAGAAATAAAAATTACTAAACAGATATTTGGATCTGACTATAACGTTACGTTTCACTGGTCATATGTATATTATATATTTCTTCTTTACCTATACTCCGACCGGCGAGAGAATGCAGCTGTACTGCGCCGAGGTATAAGGGGCAACGGACGCGCGGAGGTACGCGCATATTAGTATGAGTTGAAAAATATGCGTCAGTTTTTCATATACGGACAACTAAACACCACGCACTCGAAATAATGTGGGAGTATGCGCAGAACAATGCTAAACTCGTCGAGACGAAATGCCTTCTCTCGCCGGTACGAGTATAAGTTTTCACTAATAATCTTACCATTGTATCTAGATCTAGCATTTCTATCCTTTTCTTCCTGTTCAGGCGTAATTAAATTGTAGACTTCTTCATCCCTCAGAATTGTACAGACGGAGAAAGGCAGAGATTGATTTGCAAGGGCCCTTGCTGCCCTTCCATGCACTCTTAAAATTTCTTGTTCCACAGATAATACCAATTTCTCCTTTTCTATCACATGCTGAAAATAACATATTTAGACTAATAGTCCATACTCCAAGTTGAAATAGTAACCAATTTATAACCAATCTTTAAATTTTAGGTGACTTTTTTTACCTGCATCCTTAATTTGTACCTTTCCTTTTCTTGATCAGCAAATAAATCTTTTAGCTGAGCTTGTAAGGTGATAGGGTAGGTAATATTAGGGGTTGTTGGTGCTGTACCAGCCAATACATAAGTGCATCTGTTCATTAAGTAATCTTTAAAGCCTTGGGGTGGTTTCGGTTGAACTGGAAATAATCCTTTCCTTCTCTTATCAATCTAGATACAAAGAAAAAAACATATAATAGATTTTTTAGTTAATCGACATTACTATCAAAACTCTTCCAGTCAAAAAATCTTCATTTAGACCAGCAATATATTACCTGTTTTCTTATATTCAAAAATAATTGATAACAATTTGTAATTGGCTGTTCATGTGGATGAACTTCTGACACAGCTGGTTGCTCAGGTTGCTCATGACTTTGAGCAATAACTGTAGCATCTTTATTAGGTCGCATTTTTCTTTTTCTCGGGTGTAACTCCACTGGTGCAGGTGTAGAAGTAATTGCATTTGAAGTAGATGCAGATGTAGAAGGCTCAGTATCACTGTTTGTTGTATTAGCCTGCGAGTCTGAGGATTTAGCGGTTGTCGAGGTGGTTTGCGTAGTTGACGCTGGGAGATCAGTGGGGTTTGCAGCAGCTGGTGAGGCTGATGGCGAGGGAGAATGAGATCGTTGAAGTTGAGGTGAAGAGTTGTTGCTACTGCGATCTGCACTGCCTTGAGTGCCAGATCGATGACTTGATCTTAATACCCTTTGATGATGTCCACCAGATCTCTAAAAAATTCATAATCTATTAATAGGATGAATGAGATATAAAACAAGTCTTTCTCAGTGTTTTAAATTTTTTTAGACTAAATATTTAATTGTTATGTACCTGATCATCTCCTCCACTGCTTCCATTGCCATCCTTCTTATCTTCTTTACTGATATCTGTAGGACTGCTGTTGCCACTATTACCTTCCTTCTCTCCTTCACTATTACTAGGTACAACATAAGGTAATGCCTGATGTGCCCTTTGTGAACTATTTTTGCCATTTCTACTCTGTCCGGGCTCTTGTTCACTAGCTGTACTTTGAGGAATAACTATTTTCAAAGGAGGCACCTTCAGGTCTGTTTTTCCATCTTCCAATTCAGCATCACTTGTACTAACTGGTTTAGGACTATCAACAGGACTTTTCCGGTCTGCACTACCAGTTTTTCCAACATTTGTCCCTGCTGCCTTCCCTCCAGCTACAGCTTTACTATTTGCTCCTTTATTTAGGCCAACATTCCTCTGCTGATTACTATTCTTATTGTCTTTATTGCCATCTTCTTTTCTCTTCTTCCTTCTGGTTTCTTCATCATTAGTTTCTTCGATTGGTTCACTCATTTCTGTGAAAGACCTTTTGTTTTCATCAGATTGGGTTGTTGAGGTGTTTAGAGTGTCGGTGGGTTCTGTGTCAGTAGTCTGTTGGTCAGTCGGCTTTTGGTCAGCTGAGTCAGTTTCTTTAGCAGATTTGAATTCGTATATGTCTTCAGGATTGGATTTGTTGTCCATGGTTTCCTCACTTTTCTGTTTGCTTGAATCTGTAACCTTCTTCTCATCCCTTGAACGAGGCTGCACTCTCGACGATACACTCGACTCTATAATTTAAAAATTAATATTTATTCATAAATGGCATTGTAGATTTAATGCTGGTCATGTTAAATTCAAGTCCAATTATGCATTTAAAAATTACAATGGCACATTCAAATATTATGCACATAAATAAACTTTAATTAAAATGATAAAACTGTATACAAAGTTATTTTGCAAATGTAATTACAGAACCTTTAACAAAACTATTTGAAATATTTGGATATGGTTAAGCCTGTTTGCACTGACAGAATTAGCAATTTTTAAAATAATCTGGTCAGAATGTCAAAATTTGCCAAATTAATTAAAATTGCAGGAATAAACACAGAGATCAGTCTGAAGATCACAGATCAGTCTGAACAACAAACATCTCCATTATGCAAAATAGTCTCTACAAAATGGAATCCAGAATAAATCATTATAAATGGGTTTTATATTACAAAAATAAAAACCACAATTTAAAATAAAACAAAATGACGCCAATGCAATAAGAAAAATAAAACATTCACAGAAATAATAGTACACATATCAACTAACTAAAGAAACAAGAAACTAATTAAAACATTTCCACTTAATTAATTGATTTGAACCATTTTTAAGGGTTTATTTCGTGAACATACCTTTGTGTAACTGGGATGCCCGTCGCATCTCAGGTCAGAAGCCGGTCAGAAGTTGCACAGTGCACTTGCACGACCACTATCGGCTATCGCCCACAAACAAAGAACAATAATAATAATAAAGGAAACAAACCGCGCAGAAACGCAGTCTCTCTCGCACGCTTGCAAACAACGACAAGAAAACCAAAACTAATCGCTCCCGAACGGGATTCGGTCAATGTTATTGCAAAATCTCTTCTGACCAACAGAGACCACTAGTACCACCACTCCGTTTAAATACCAACATTGTAACGAGAAAACGACTGGTTATAATTAGATTATACATTTCGAAGAAATTCTGGTTATAATTATTATCAAACTGGATTGTTTTGCATAATTTGGCGTTAATTTTTTATTAAACATGTTTTTGAGAGGCAGGTAAGAGTTTATTGGCAAACTTTGTTTTAAACTAATTGGTCGAACTATTTGTCTACGTGTTGTCCAACTGAACTGAAGTTGAATACGTCAAAAAACACTACGGTTCAGAGCGCGAAATTTTAAAAATACATTTTCTAATCTATTTTCTTATCTACTAATGATAATTTTTATCTCTCCAATCCTATTCTGCATTACATGAAATTTAAAAAAAACATTATCTTGTCTGTCTAGTTTTGTCTGTCTATAGTCTTGTCTGTTGAATTTTGCATGTTTAGTCTTGTCTGTTGCATTTTGTCTGTATAGTCTTGTCTGTCTAGTTTTGTCTGTCTAGTCTTGTATGTCTAGTCTGGTCTGTCTAGTCTTATCTGTCTGATAAGACTGACTATGTCATATATAGCTGGTATCTGTCACCTAACGTCCAAATAGACCAGATGGATGAGTCTAAGAGATTAAGACCAAAATTCAAAAATTATATCTGGTGACTTTAATGCAAAATCCCCTACTGGGGGGTGCCCACAAATGGATAAGATAATAAGATAAAGGATACATGCTAATGAACTGGGCAGCTGAAATGGATGTCGTCCTACTAAAGCAAGGTGCAACCTACATTTATAATCTCAAGCTATATCTAGGGGATCTCAAGCTCCATAATAGACCTCGCCTTAGAGATGAGCATGAGCATCCCATCGACCCATCCCATCCCATCGTCCCATGGTATGGGATGAGTGGTATGAACGTCGCGTGGGATAAGATCTCACGCCACGGACAATGACGATTGGACGGAGTGGGACGAGTTCTGATAATCAAGTAAAATTAAAAAAAGGTCCGATGCTACTAGAGAAAAAACAATAAATTGATCGCTTTCAAAGTGTGAAATGTTCCCAAAATATAAGCTATTACAAAAAGTAAAACAAGTTCGTGCATAATTAATTGCTTATCGTGCCAATACGCACATTTTCCATAATATGTCCCGCCCAGGAGATTTGAAAAAGGAAAGCGCACTGTCAGATAAAGAAATTACGGAAAAAATAATTTTGAACGAATTACCGTTAAGATAGTCTGAACTAGAGATGCCATGGAATATTCGGTATCTATTCGGTATTCGGCCTATTTTTTTTTTTATTTATGCCAATAAAGGATTGTATGTATGTATGTATTCGGCCTATTCGGCCACTTTTACAATATTCGGTATTCGGCCGAATCTTGCTAACTATTCGGCCGAATACCGAATACCAAATCAAGAAAGAAAAATCACACATATTATCTAAAAATGACGTACAAAACATTACAATTTATTAATACTTAAAATTTATCAGAGGTAAGTTTTTAAACAATTTTTTCAGCATTTGTTGATAGCAACTGATTGCGTTTTTCCTCATAAACTATACCCCGCTTCTGAAAATAGCCTCTCAGTGTACACAATGCTGCCATGTGATGATATATACATTTTTGCGAAGTCTGTCAGTTTTGGATACTGCTATACGTTTGCTGACTACCACTAGTAAGGGGCTGTTGTCCTATCTAAGGGAGCCGTTTTTTAGATAAAAATCAATCTCATTTGCAATAACACTTTTCTGTCTCCATATTTTCTGTAGCGACTTCCTCAAAACAATTCCAGAAACTGTCGTGTATTTAAATGGTTTTGTCATTTTTATTGATATGTATTTTCTTACAAAGTGGAGAAGAATCATTATCGGTACTACAAGTCTCATCACAACTCTTTTACAGAGCTTCTAAATGATTTTTTTGTTTAGGTCTGTGTGTTTGAACTAATCCCAGGAAGCTGGTTTTGAAATGAGGATCAAGAAAAGTGGCAATCAAGTATTTGTAATTTTCATCAAAATTAAACCGTGTTTCTAGCTCAGGTTGTAGTGGAGATCTCATTATCAGTAAATTTGGTGTTCTATCTACTATCTCTTCCTTTCCCAGGTATTTCAACAACGTGACAACGAGTGGAATCACTTTGGAGATGCAAGAAATACCCGAGCCATTTATTTTTGTTATCTCTTGAAATGATTTGAGGAGTGATACCTTGTTCCAGTAACAACCAGTCAGAAAGGTGTTAGATTGTATAATGACTCGTGAACAGTTATGTATAAAGAAACAGATCGCTTTTGTTCTAAGCATTCTCCATTAAATAGTGCTACATCTTGCACTAATTGGTGGTTTAGCAAGTCAAGTCCTTGGCGAATGGATTTGAGCTTTTCTTCTGCTAAAGTGGTTAAAATGTGTAACAATTCATCTTCAAGCAGCTACCATATGTGTTATTTCCGTTTGAGATTTTAGCGATTCCTATATAGCTCGCTGTAGTGAATGAATAAAACACCTGGCAGAATTATTTTCTGCGTCTTGTACACCTTTTATCATATTGGCTCCACTGTCATGGACAAGTAAATGTATCTTGCTATAAAAAATGTATGATGCGTATGTTGCTAAATGTATGTTGCGCAAGTGCGCGGCAGCGCTGCCGGGCACTCACTGCCGCGCTCATTTTTTTAAAGTTGCGCAGTTTACGTAAAAACCGCGCCGAATATTCGGATGCCGAATATTCGGCGCTTCGGCCGAGAGCGTGGCCGGATATTCGGTATTCGACAAAATCACTATTCGTGGCATCTCTAGTCCGAACCGAAAAGAGAGTCTGCTGTATGGGAAAAATGGGATGAATGGGACGGGCCGCGCGATCGGGATGGGAGAGGACGAAAATTTTAGGTTTGTGGGATGGGACAGTGGGACGAAAATATGATGCGATGGGACAGTAACAGGGATCCGTCCCACGGGATGCGATTTGGAACGAGAAACTCGTCCCCATGCTCATCTCTACCTCACCTTCTCTACAAGTAGTATTTCTAGCAAGGTACTAGACTGGAGAGTATTGGATAAGGAAACAATGAACGATCACCGCGTACAAAATTGGAAAAATGAGTATAAACAAATAACCCCGTACAGGAAAACTGGTTGGAATATTATACACGTAGATGAAGTAAAAATTAAGCGCGGACTGTCAGCGGAAATAGCGCGTACAAATACCAAAAAAGCAGACGAACTTGTAAATGTTCTCAGTGAGATATGTGATGCAACGCTAAAGAAAAGAGGGAAACCCTCAAGGAAAAAATGGTATGCTGGTAGAGCAAAGAAATTGCAAGCTTAAGGTCTTCATGTATCGCAGCGAAAAGAAAGTGACAAAGAACAAGGAAAGGAGAAGAACAAAAAACCAATCCACTATTACTCAAATATCATAATCTCAAAAAACAACTGGGCATGAAATAAATACGGCTAAGCAAAAACATTGAAAGAAACTATGCAAAGATCTGGACTACGACACATGGGGAGATGCCTTCTAAATCTGCGGGAAAATGCTGAAGGTCCAACAACCAAACGTCAAAATGCCTATGAGGGAAGTCTAACGCATACTCGAATTACTCTTTCCACGTCAAGAGCTAGATGAAGAGCTGAGATGGCAATAACCAACAGTAGAAGAGGTACCGCTGTTCATAGAAGAAGAGCTAATAAACGCAATAAAGCGGAAGCGTAATGGAAAAGCCCCAGGTCTGGGCGGAAAACCTCCTGAAATAATAAAATTCGCCGCCGAACAGGAACCGTAGTTCGTGCTAGACCTAATGAACGACCATCTAGCGCAAACTTCCTAAGAGCTTTCCAAAAATCTAACAGGCATAATATCCTGTATGATGTGGGCTCCCGTATTGGGTTATCGTTATTTCGAAGTAGCACCAGTTTCGCCCGTTTCCATCTATTCGGGAAGTTTGCAGCAAACTTCCGGATCGATAGAAACGGGCGAATCTGGTGCTACTTCGAAAAAAACGATAAACTAATAGGGGAGCCCACATCATACAAGTCATTATGCCTGTTAGATACTTTGGGAAGCTCTTAGAAAACCTACTACTGCATAGGCTGAAAACATATTTTGAATCTGGAACTGGATTGTCGAGAAACCAATACGGCTTCAGAGCAGGCAAATCTACCAAACATGCTATAAAAACCGTCATGAAGATCGCAGAAAATGCTAAATCCGGCACCCGGCAATTTAAAATTTTACTTATTGTTAGTTACTGGATATAGATAAACGGATATACCCTTGACGACGTGTTATAATCACCTCTGTTATTCGGTGGGTCCAACAAAGCAAAAACAACGAATAATAATGTAAATCTAGAGCCATGATTTAATAATTGTCATGGACAACAAAGTTTTGTATTTACTACCAAATCAATTTAATCAAACAAATTTAAGTCAATTTAATTCGTTATAAATCTCTAGTTCTCTAGTTTATTATGTTCGTTTATTATTATTCGTTATATAATCGTAACGAATACCACTCGAGCAATCGAAAATAAACGAATATTTTTCACTCGTAACTTGACTTAATTTCTTTCGCAGATTAAGTCTCGTGATTCGTAAAATAATCGATTATGTTCGATGCTCTTATGATATTATAACTGAATATGTGCATTAATAACACTTGACGTATGAAATGCTTTTAACATAACATAGATTGTAAACTCATTATCGATCATCTAATAGCAAGAAATATAGCTCCCTACCTGCTAAGTATTATCGAAAGCTATTTTGACAATAGAACGATCATTTTGCAAACAAATGACGAAACGGAGGAAATAATCGGGATCGGTTATGGGCCCTCTCTATGGAACACACTTTATGATGGAGTCCTCAGGTTAAAACTTCCTTAGGGAGCTAGGCTAAATAGGCTTTGTGGACGATTTAGCACTTGTAATAATAGCAAAGTCGAACAGATGTTGAGGCTAACTGCAAACCAAGCAATATCCCAAATTAAATGTTGGATGCAATCAAGAAAATTAAATCTCGCACCAGAGAAAACAGAAGCTGTCCTACTAATGGGACTGAGGAAGCTTGCACCCATAACGTTTCAAATAAATAACGTTAGAATCACCCTAAAAAAATCATTAAAATACCTAAACTGCGTAAAAACAAAAATACCTACTGCGCCGAGGTATGAGGGGCAAGGGCCGCGCCGAAGTACGCGCATGTTAGTTTGAGTTAAAAAATATTTGTCAGTTTTTCAAACTCAGACAACTAAACACCGGGTACTCGAAATAATGTGGGGGAATGCGTAGAACAATGCTAAACTCGTCGAGACGACATGCATTATCTCTCCGGTACGAATGTAGGTGTCATTATAGATAAGAGGCTCTCCTTCGAAACGAAGCCACAGCAAAATGTATGAGAGCAATGGCAGCAATGGAAAACGTCATGCCTAACATAGTGGGGGCAAAGAGCTGTAAACGTAGAGCACTAAGTTGTCCATTGGTGGTCCAGTCAATGATGCTATATGGGGCCCCAAGATGGGCACATCGAAGCTAGCTATTGGTAAACTCACAGTAGTCCAGAGAAAACTAGCACTAAGGATTTGCTGTGCATATAAAACAGTGTCTGGCGACGCTGCCCTAGTAATTGCTGGTATACTCCACTTGACGTTACTGGCCAAAGAGAGAAATGAAGCAGGCTCTAGCAAAAAATCCAGGAAAATTGGTAGAGATAATCTGTATCATGAATGGCAGAGAAACTGCTGGGTCAGATAAAGGGCAATGGACGAGGGTGCTAATAGCAAAAATGGTTCCGTGGATAAGCAGAAAACACGGAGAAATTGATTACCATCTAACCCAATTTCTTACAAGGCTTAGTTGCTATAAAGATTATTTACAGCAAATACGAAGATCACTTGATATCCACACAATATTTGAATGCTGTAGATCAGACCTGGGCAAATAGCGGCCCGTGGACTACATTTGGCCCCCGTTGACATTTTATGCGGCCCGCGAAACATTTTACTATAAATTACTTTAATTATGAAAATATCTATTTCCAATAAAAACATTAAGTTCGTTTTATGATTCGCATTCTAAAACAAACACAGCTATAAAAAATACATAAAGTCTGTCTATGACATGTTTTTTATATTTACCAGGCCTGATGTTTACTTTATTATCTAGCTGCCACTATTTCATAGACACTGCACATTTACAAAAATATATCGTTTAACAAGCAGAGTATATC